>CM068385.1:69018323-69094578 GCA_034770075.1 Aralia elata
GGAGTGCAGCTGTATTGTGATAGTCAGCAGTGGACATTTTATGTTGTCAAAAACATCAGGTTTATCAATGCAAGGACCAAGACATAACGGTGTAAGGTTTCACAAAGTGAAGAGTTGAATGCTATGGGTGATGTGATATTGGAAAAGGAGCACATATCAAGAGAAATCAGCTGACATGTTGACAAAGACGTGTGACCCTTGACAAGTGTTCAAGCATTGCTTGGACATGGTTACATGTCTCCAACATGCTAGAGAGGTTTATCTCCCCCCCCCCCTCCAAAACGGTTGGAACAAGTGGCTTGTCTTCAGAATAGGCGAGGTAATTCGCCAAGGTGGAGATTGTTTGGAACTTGTGGCTCATAACTAAGAAGTTCTCGCAAAATGGCCAAATTCAGAGCGGAGCGAAGGGAAGCGAGCGACCGACACGGGCCTAAGTTTTGGGGAACTAACAGGAAATCTCTATGTTGATTTTTATTGTACGTAGTGTGTAACCTCTCTAAGAATGTCAAAAAAAGAAAGAAAAAGAAAAAGAAATTTTTTTCCTTGAAAAGCATTAGTCCCTTGAATTTAGTTAATTATATATGTATGCTCTCTAGATAGGTAACAGATGACCTTTGCGTTTGTGTCTACATTTGAGTCATAAGAGTTATAATTAATTAGTGAGTTATCTTAGATGTATGATTGTGAATGCTTTATCACATGTACGATATTTGTTCCTCCTCATCGTGCATTAAATAGTTAGCTTAGTGTAGGTTATGGGTATGTTGGAGGTATTTGGTAGAGAATAGTGGATTACTGGCTTAACAACTAGAATAATGTGTTGCTGTGTTTTCCCGTTTTTTTATTTTTTTTTTGTCTTTCCCTCAATACTTCTATTTTTTCTTGAGGTAAATCAAGGTAGGAGAAACTCTCTAGAATTCAAATAAAAGACAATGAAAAGAAAAAAGAAATTTTTCCCTTGAAAAGTCATTGTCTTGATTTAATGTCAAATAGATATATGCTATTCTAGATTTAACAGATGAGCGGGCTTTGCATTGTGTCTAACATTTGAGGTCTAAAGAGTTTAATTAGTGAGTTATCAATCGTCAAGGGAAAGTTGGAGGGTTGCATTATTTGTTGATGTAAATATCCTTTCAGTTTTCTCCTCTATGATGCTTCAGTTGGGAATGTAAGTTGAGGTTGTATTAATTTTATTGATTTAGTATTTTTTCTTTTATCCTTGATATGTCCTGAAGTGGTACTTTATTTGGTTGCTCGTCGTTATTCTTTTTTCTTCTTATGCCTTGTACATTCTAATCCTATTTTGTGGGAACTAATTTAAGTGATATTATAAATTGGTTTTGTTTGCTATAGATTCAGACAGTATTTGTGGTATTAACGTATTCGAGTGTTATGTTCACAGGCCTTTGTCTAATGGATTAACGTGTGGGAGGGTGTATGGGGATCGAGTTGGCAAAGTTATCTTGGAGTCTAGTGATCACAAAAACAGATGAAAGGGATAAGGGATGAAAAACTCACGGAGCTATCTGAAAAACCTTCAGTATAATGGATTCAAGGTATATATTTTGCACAACAGAAACTATATAATTTAAATGATTGCAAGTATAAGTAGAGTATGTCCTAACCATTGGAATACTCCCATGTCTCATTTTATTAAGATAAGATAATATAACGTCACCATATCCAATTACATTAACTACCCAAGTTTCTTTTCTGACTATTGATAATACATTCTTTGGTTTCAAGCCCCGACATCGCATTGAACCAAATAACAGGACTTTACGTTTCCGTAAATTTGTTATCATTATATAGTTGTGAATAAAGTTGACAAGTTTTTTTTCCCCTAACAGCTAAAGACATTGAGCATGATCTTGAACGCTGAACGCAGAAAAATGCTATGTTGCTATGGAGGCTCTGTCTGATGTCATTGATAATTTCAAAATTGTTTACCCCCCCTGTTTGGTCTGAAACTTAGTGGTAATTTTAACATTATCTATTTTAGTCTTATTACTGTTCTTCTTAACATTGTTTGCAGGTTATTTAGTTTCTGTGCAACCTCATTATTGTCTATTATTTTCCAGACTCTTCCATATGTTGGTTGTCTAGGAGCTGATATATCCTCAAGGCAAACAGGAAGCGTTTGTTCATAAAGGTGCAGGAAATGTTTTAGAAACACAGGTATCAGGACCTGTTGTTTTGATTTGGCATAGAGTCTGGACTCACGGTCAGAACAAAGTTTGAAAACAGGGTCTAAGGAGAAAGAAAAAATTTGTAAGATCCAAATGTGCCATATCGTAGGCTTCAGAGTTTGTTGTGCCTGTTTGTATTTGGGGGTGGGCGGGAGAGAAAGTCCTGTCTGTCATAGATATCTTTAATTTGTCCCTTCACTTTATTTCAAGGTTTTTTCTATTGACATCGTCATTTTCTGTTGTGTGAACAGACACTGATTACTTTCGAATTTGCGGTCGTCTTGCTAATTCGATCAAGGCTTACAGCAATCACAAACTTATAATGAAACTATGATATAAAAATTAAGAACTTGATCACATCATCAAACCATACAGCTTTGGAAGTTATAATCTTAAATGCTTTCATTGGCCTGCTTTCTTCAAACAATTGTTTTGTTTCGTTTTCCTCAGTATGTTTCCCCATTCCGGAGGTTAGTGATATTGATAAGCCTAGAGAACAGATTTGTTTTATTTACTATTTAGCGTTGGCAATGTTTTAAGGTACAAAATAAGATATAAAAATGGATGTCATCCTCTCTCTATCTAATAAAACTTCTTGTATACAAAAAAGATTATATATGGATGTGTTTGGTAACAAAAATATCAATCTAATTGGGAAGAACTTATTCCATACCAACTTAAGCTCAAAATAATACCACACATTATATCTCATTTTAATTCTTAGACCTAAGAAATATAAATAATTTACATGATTAATTATCACATCCTCAACATTTGGGCAGTGTTGGGAATGATACCACCTTCCAAAATATGCAGTTCAATTATTTGACTCTCGGCAACAATGTATTCCCCTATGTCAAACCGACTAGGTCAAGAGTTGATGTTTAGTGTAGTTATCCTGGCAGCCTTCATCTCCTCTTAGTTAAATTACAATACTTGCCAGTTATTAAATGTGGTTGTTAATATAATATATTTTAACTACTCATATCTTTTTATTGGTTTGAATCTTGGTATTATTCAGACCCGCTTTCATCTTAAGCGACTTACAGAAGGGATCTAAAATCTACAAAAAAAAATCTGACGATAATGAAATCTATAAGCTGAATTCCACGTAATGTTATGTCTTCGGACAACACCATAGAGGGGCAGCCGCCCTTGTACACTGCGCTGCCACATGTAATTAATTTATCTGTGCAGAACAATATTAAGCATTTATAAGGTGAAACTATTAAAGTATTCCTCCATCTATAGTGCCTGTATTATGTTGTTGGATCAACAGTGCTAAATTGTTTTGGTCTCTATTGTTCTTTACTTTGACCAGTTTCAATAAATTTGCGATTCAAGAAATTTTAATGGACAAAACCTCACGCCATCCATCTTATACTTGTTGAGCAATCTGAGAGGATTTAAACCTTGAAATTACGAAAATTTATATGGGATCTTAGTTGAAGAGTTTAATTCCCTTTTAGTGCATAGCTAATAATATTACCAGGATATAAAAACAATTCATATTCCCCCTTATCCTGTTCTACCCTAGTGCTCGATATTGTCTTTTTTGATTAGACTGATCTATGCTTGCAAAAAGTATCTTACGCAGACAGTAAGGCATTTAACAATGACATTTATGTTGATAAAGCATAATTATATTAGAAAAAAAATAAATCCATGTAAACTTAACAAATAAAATAAAATAGAAAAAATAATGCCAAATATCCATATATTAAGGTGGTAATTATATGGATTTTACAAATGCATTTGTAGTCAGTATCCCATGTTAACTACCTAGTGGTGCTCAAATGTCCATGCAGGCTTTTTTTCCCAGCATGTTTACTAATAGCAGAGCACTTCTCATATTTCTGAACTGAGTTATTCCGTTATTAATTTCTCTGGTGGTGAATATCTTCAAAACAGCATGTTTTACAACTAGACAAGAATTTATTTGGGAGATAACTCAAATCAATGTTGTACAATATTGTAAAAGCTATCGGAGATTGGGGACTGGCGGCTGGTCCAAAGTACATGAATTCCATTGTTAGCACGTGTTTGAATGGGAATGGTGCCGTTATCACCTAATTATTGTTCTATATCAATAGTTTATATAATTTGTTGGCAAGTTGGCAACAATGGTATATCCTGGCTTTGTGAGAATGAAGACAAGCAATATTGCAATCAATATTTGATCGGTTATTTTTTCTTATTAAAAAATGTATTCACCATTTGTAGATATTCATAAGCACCATTTTGGTCCAAGTATTTGCCAATTGTATGTAACAATTATAAGCTACGAAGTGAATTGAGTATTCTTTTGATAATAGCTAGCTAGAACTTGAATCTTAGATAATTTTTATTGAGCTTAAACCAATTAATTTGCTATGGTTATGCATGCATCAGTGAAATTTATATAAATTAATATTCTGAAATTGGTTGACTCTTTAACTTTAATGTATGTGGGTTATTAAATATCAACAAATCTAATATTATAGTCTAACCATCTGTCCTAAGTAAATAAAATAAAATGAAAAAAGGTCCCCGCCCCCCCCCCCCCCCCCCTTATAAAAACAACATAATGTCCGACCGAAGTATTGTGGTGCCATAGGTGGTATAAACGAATAGGTGTTATTATCATCGTACGCATGACGTAGCACCGTCACTATAGTATTATAAACACCATATGTTATTATCTTTATGCCGACGGTAGAACCCATCGCTACAGTACTTTTTACCGACGGTAGGGATCCGTCAGTATTGGTAACGAGAACGTCGCCATTTGGACTCTAACGCTTAGTGGGAAAAACTGTATAGCGACGGTAGACCCGTCAGCATAGGGGTGTATCATAACATCGACATAGTTCTATGGCCGCGACACTATCGGCTACGGTGGGGTACCATCGGCATATCGTATGGCCTCTATTTATACATTAAATAAAATATATAACTTAATATATTTTATTTATCAATAATTTTCGAAGATGGGAGTGAATCGGATCTTTCAATTGGAGCGGATCTGAGTGGTGCCTTTCCTGAGCCTCGCATGGGAACGCCCCCTTAAGTCCAGTAATCAACAACCGACAAGTTCGCCTCCTGAGGAGGAATCACACAACATACATTCACATACATTCATCGTGCCTCACCGCATGCATATGATGATATTTGAAGCATTAAATTAAAACATTCAAAAAATATAAGGCATTCATCGCAACATTCATTCAAACCATTCACACCACACACAGATAAGAAAGGAAAACAACAAGATTGTACGCGACTTAAGACCTCTAAGTCCCCAGCGGAGTCGCCAGCTGTCGACGCTGGGAACTTTTTCCTAATTATTGTTTTTACCCTTTTTTAAGATTTCGATTTATTCATTTCACTTAAATGGTGATTTTTAGAAAAAAGCCGACATAAATGCTGACGGGGTTTTGAAAGGTTGATTTTAATGATGGGCCAATTAGACAAAGCCGCTAGTTGGTAAAGATTTAAATAGATGTACCAACTCATCCGGATTTTTAGATTTTCGCAATGTGGACCAATACGTGACTCCGTAAAATTGGTCTCGAAACCGAGATTCATAGAGTTCGGAGGCTTCCTTAAGCGAGGGGAATGTGTTAGGCACCCCCCGATTTCCATGAAAACACGGTTACCGCATCTTGATGTTTTTCTAAGTGTGAAGTATGTGTGTGTGTGTATGATTTGGGAAAAAAATCTAAGATATCGCCAACTTTGGTTTGAAATCGTGAGAAGTGCGTTATCGTGGTTTAAACGATGTTTCCTGGTTATTTCCTTTCATATTGTTTATTTGCCAAGTGCATGCACACCATCATATGACATCGGGCCTTATACTTTTTGAACATGGATGAGGAGAAATGAAGTTGCACCAGTCACGTATACTAAAGTAGTCTTTGATTGTTTCTTATTGTCTCTTTTTGATTTTACTTCATTTTCGTTTAAAGGCTATGTTGTTATATAAAAATATTTTCAACCTCTTTTTACCTCTTAAAATAAACATTAAGCCAATTCTTTTTTTAAAAAAAACTCTTCATTACTATTTTACTTTCACTACCTTAATTTCATATTTTTAATTATTCACTTTATTTCTCTCACTATACCACCCACCACCACCACCTCCCACCACTCATTACCACCACACACCACCACCACCTCCCACCATTCATCACCACCACATACCATCACCACCTTTCACCGCTATCCACCCATCACCACCTTTCACCACCACTACCACAACTCACCTCCACCACCACCATTCACAACCACCCACCACGCATCACCATCCATCACCACCTTTCACCACCACCACCCATTATCACCTTTCACCACCATACCTCATCATTCACCATCACCCACAATCCACCACCACCGGTCACCATTGTCACCACTATCGCCGACCACCCACCACCACCGGTCACCATCGTCACCATCACCGTCCACCACCCACCACCATCATATTTTATAGTAATTATATTTTATATTAATTATGTAAAATTGTCATAATTATTATAATATTTTATTATATTTAAAATATTTTACTAGTTATATATTGTCAGTAATTTTATTTAAATTAATTATTTAATATTTATTATATTTTTATACTCATTCTAAATTTCTATAAATTGATATAGGGGTAAATTAGTAAAATGTTATATTCAAACATACAAAAAAAATAAATTATCAAACAACTCTATTACATTTAATTTCTATTTTAAAAAGAACATCTATTTTTTACAAAACTTCTATTTTAATAAACTCTTATTGCACAGTTATCAAACACTACCCAAGGGTCAAGTCCTATACTTGACCCCTACCAATATTCTTTCATTATCAAATGTGTGGAATGAAAGAAAATTATGTTTCTCTTGCTAATTTATTCAACAAATTTATCAAAGAAATATCCAACTTTCAGAATCTTGTTCATGTCAATCCCCCATCAGTATCAAGCATCAGTATCAACAATAGTTTTTGACTAGTTTATATGAAAGAAATACACCTTATTTGTCATAGAATAATAAAAATTGTGTATTATATCAAATAAATAAATGAAAATTATCGCGCACATTAAAATCATGCAATGGCCACATGATCAACCCATCGATCTACATGATTCTTAATAAATACCACATTAATTTTTGATAATGTCATATTAAATAACGCATTGTCAAGAAAAGTTGTACCTTCTGTTGACATTATAAAAAACCGTTGTGACACTATCAGTTCCCTACTATAATTCCTAAGATATCCTCCAAGGCGCTCAATATATAATCCTGTCCATATATACCAAGGCCCATTTGGCCCATTTAATCCACCGTCAGAACCTGAAGCTTTTTTTGTGTTTTGTTTCCCGTGTTCCTTTTTGGCAAAAACAAGCTAGTATGGCTTTTGCATGAACATGAACATATCTTGAAGAGGGGAGAGCTGATGATCAGTGTACTTAACTTGAGGAGCAAAAGGGTCATCTGGAAAATCATCCATATAGAATGGAAAATCAAGAGAACTGGAAAGGACGTTCTCCAATTCATTCCATTTTGGCTCACTTTGGACCTCCCCCTCCCTCTCCCTCTCCCTCTCCCTCTCATAAGTGAATTCAGGGGATAATACGTGCTCGGAGCTACTTGAATCCGTGTGTAATCTAGCCCCAGACTCTGATGTGTCAAACGCCGAATAGTCCATCATTAGCAATGGCACTGCCGATTGTTGTGGTGGATGCGGCACAGATTGTACCGTCTCTGTGTGATCAAATGTTGCAAACTCCGGTTTCCTTTCTTCCATTTCATCAATCTCTGGGTATTTTATCAACTTCGTATCATGCTTCTCAAGGGTACCCTTTTTGTTGTATATTCGACATAATACCCAATCATCAAGCTGCAACAACCCGAAAATGATATTAAATTTAGAACGATCACATATACTTGTAGTAAGAGAACATTATTATGTGACATAATTTTATAATGAATTTTTATTTTCACTTCTTAAAAACAGTGCTAAAACTCGAAACATGTCCAAAAGCATGGTCAAGTTCACCCGCCAGCACATTTTGCCATTTTGCCAACGAAAAACATTGGTACAAGTTAAATCAATTGCCAAAAACTCTTTAAGAACAGAGACATTTCTTGTTTAGGTTGATTATTAAGGTGACATGAATTGGATCATTTAGATTTTAGAACATGGAACTTGAACCAAATATGTGAATTGACTATTTTACCCTCATTAATCATTTAATTTTAAATAACAATTTAAAAAAAGAAGAGAGATAATTAATTACCCTTAGATTATTATTTCTTTTGCCAGCTGATCTATCCACGTTAGCCAAACGGTACTCATGCATTATCCAGTTGGTTTTCACCCCTCTAGGTGCTTTTCCGGCATAAAACACCAATGCCTTCTTTATTCCGACCGTCTTCGGCTTCCCAATTGGCTTATCGGCTCCGGTGGCCTTCCAATACCCGGTTCCGGCAGCCCGGTTTGGCCGTGAACCATTAGGATACTTTCTATCCCTTGGGGAAAAGAAATACCACTCCTTTTCACCATATAGAGCCATTCCCTCGGCAAAATTTAATACAAAAACATGAATATAAAAAATATATATATTAAAAGATACTAAAAATTTACACTTTTGACTAGTTAATTTGGCTCTACATTTTCAATGATTGACATTTTTTTTTTAATTTTTATGTAAAACCCAAAAGTTGCTCAAACTAAATTGCAAAGAGAACAAAGCAAACAATCTTTTACTTGCAAATTAAAGTTTCTTAGCATTATTCTCCAAGGTTTTTTTGTTTATTAAAACAAAAAAAATAATAATATTAGAGTAAGAAGAAAAGAAAAAACTTATAAGCACAAATTTCCTCTGGGCAAACTAAGTGTCAATGACTTAAATAGAGCCAAACACAAACTTTATTTTTTTGAGATAAGGAAACAAATAATAAGTGCACATTAAAACTTTGAACATTTTTCTTATTCTTCACAATTATTGTTCTGCAAATTTGAAAAATATTCACAAAATAAGGAAATCATTTGTTTCTAATTGAAGTTCTACCAAATCAAAATCTCCTCCAATCATGTCCCAGAAATGTAATTTCGTTTGATAAACCCCAATCAATTCTCTCCCAAAATTCAAACAGAGAAAAGGTAAAAAAAAATTACCAGGGAGCTGCCATGGATCAAACTTGTATAGATCAATCTCAGCAATAATTGGAACCGCAATTTGCTGTGAAGCGCATTTCTGGCACAAATAATGCATCACAAGCTCCTCGTCCGTTGGATGGAACCTGAATCCAGGTGGTAATTCGATCTGCTCACCCTTCATTCGCTTGCTCTCTCTAAAACCCTTTTCCCCTCTCTCTCTCTTTCTCTCTCTCTAAACCCCCTTTATCTTCTTCTTCTTTGTTAGAATCCTTTGCTCTCTTTCTCTTACTTTGTTCTGGACTTGTTGATACTCGGACTGTGACTGAAAATAAGAGATACAGAGCATATGGTTATTATATAGGTTCGGTAGTACATAAGTTTTCATACTACCACGTGATGAATTAGAATGGCCTTTTACTTGGGTGAGAGGTTTTTGGGTTGACCGCAGCCTCTGCGCGAGACAGTTCGACGGTCTAATGAGTGGAGAGCACGTGTGCATTTTGTCGCCATCTGTGGCTGATTGGGTCACTGCTTCCGTCACCCAGTTGGGGTGAAGGTAAAGAGGCGGTAATGTCCAAGTCGGCTTGTGAGCGACTCGTTGACTGATGTGCTTGGTTTTGGGTCATCAAAGTGACCCTGCCCCTCTACTTTAATTACACTTTCCAACTTCGAAGGCTACGACTAATTTTAAAATATTACTCTCACTATTCCATAACAATATTCTTTTTAGTTTCATACATATGAATTAAAAAAGTAATTTAATAATAGTCTCTCGGTTCTTTTTTATCAGTTGTTGGAAGTTAATGCACAATTATTAAGAAAAATAATGACATTACATTGTGAAGTATAAAATTAAACTTAAATTACTAAACTATCCCTTTTTACTCAACACCTTTTTTCTTTCTCTTTTTCTTTCTTATCTTTAGTATCACATTCCCTAACAACAATCTTGAAAAGTTCGAGATGGAAAAATCCCTCTACTTTCTCCAAACCCAATGTCCAATGTCCAATGTCCCATATTAATAATATCAGAATGTCATAGATTGAGATTGAGATTGGAAAGTTCAAGATGCAAAAATCTCTCTACTTTCATAGATTGAGATGAAATTCTTCTCTTGCCAATCTCATCTTTTAGTCCTTTGTGTTCTTGGGCTTGATCTTTGTCTTCTTTTTTGGATCACCATCTTCATCCTCCTCATTGCCCGGATCTCTCTTGTCGTTCTCTCAGAACATATTCTTGAGACAGCCCGGCTTGGGAGAAACGGGTCAGGTCCTCTACTCGGGTCTAGTCTAGCAATGGGATCTAAGTTCTGGTCACTGATGCGGCGGGATTCGTCGAAACCCATGTCTCCGCCGCCCTTAAACGTCGTGGCGACGGAGTTTTGGGGCTCGAAAAGTAGAAGTTAATAAAATTTTAGGAGAAAAATTCTTAACATCTCAAAAATAATATGTTGTTGCTTTTCTTCCATAGAAATTTCTCCTTCATCATCCCGTACCTTGTTTAAAAATAATCTGTTGTTGTTGCACTTGGAAAGAAATCAGAGAAAAAAAATTGGGAACATAAGTTGAAATTAAATAGGAGTATGACACTTAGAAAGATGAGATATTTTAAGGGTAATTTAGGAAAATAAGAAAAAAATTCTCCTAGATATCTAAAAACGACAGTTAATTAGGAATCAAATTTTTTTTCTAAAACGTTTGATAAAACGAAACCGATGGGGTATCATTTAATAATTAAAAATTGTGTAAAATTTCATTACTATCCTTTATAGGAAATTGAAAACTACTAGTAATACAAGAGAGAATTTCTTGGGATAATAAAAAAAGTTATGGGTAATATAAGAAAGTAAATAATTTATTCTTTTAGAAAGTTACAAACGACAAACAAATTGAAACAAATTTTTTTCTCTAAAAAGTCTATTATTATGGAATGGAGGGAGTAATATTATACTCCCTCTGTCCCTTTTTATGTCTTTTTGGATAGAGATTTTTATTTCTTTTATTTGTCGTTTGTAGATTTTAAGTAAGCATTAAATACATAATTTTTTATATTATCTTTTATGATTAAATGCTAATTTGTTTCTGTGACGCCTCCAAATCCGGGTCCCTTGAACCTCGAGTTTGGTGCTCATGATATATCATACACATCACCTCAATCTACCCATTCATTATGAATTACGTTATTCATTACAATACCTTAATTCAAAACACATCATTATCTCAGGTTTAACTAACCTTAACAATACATGATTATTAATACAAAAGGTTTATATCAATACATAACATAATAAGCAGTACTCAATTGACATTATTCGGTCACCTTCTCTTTGCCTTTGTCCTTCCTAAAACCTTCGGCTACCTCGACTTTAGCTGAAAAGTTTTATTTTAAGCAAGGGTGAGCAACTAATTTGCTCAGCAAGTTTAAAGCGTTCAATAAATATTATATCATGAATAAAAGAGTTTAACTGTCTAGAACTTCAACAATATTCAAAAGATTTCGAAGTAGCTGAAACAATGAATCATTTCCAATAACAAGGATTTTCTTAAATTTCATACTGAATAACACATTAATAATGAAAGAGTTAAATTCTTTCGAGGGTTCAACTATATCCAATTGATTTTGAATAATTAGCAATACTGCAACAACATTTAATAAAGAGGGTTATTCCCAGATTTTATGCTGAGTGATCACAATGGATCGAGAACTCCTAGAGGAATCATCAGTTAATAAAACTGAATGCCTCAAGAGTATAAATTAGTTATAAAGACTAATTATACTCTTATGTAAGTACGTGAGGTAATCAGCCCCATTGTACCTTATATTATACATAATACTCAAACATAGCGCACAGGGTCGGATGTCCGACAATAAAGTTGTTAGGTTTGAATATAACGCAAGCATGCAATCAAATTACATAAATAGGGCGGAAACGTGATAAAACGGATTTTAAAATTTTAATACAAACCATCACCATGATCTATCCTTGTGTTCAATTATCAATTAAACGAAAGAGAAAGAGAATAAGAATTATACCCTCGTAGATCAAAGCT
The DNA here is from genome assembly GCA_034770075.1 of Aralia elata. Taxonomy (NCBI): domain Eukaryota; kingdom Viridiplantae; phylum Streptophyta; class Magnoliopsida; order Apiales; family Araliaceae; genus Aralia; species Aralia elata. Next base: position 69,030,698 of record CM068385.1, read on the forward strand.
TTCTCGGGTACAAGTTCAACCCCTAGTCCTTCGTGTTCTCCTCGAATTCCACCGATGAGATTCCTTTCTTTGATCAACATTAGCCACCCAAGTGTTTGGCCTCTAGAGGTGGTCCACCAAGGAAGAATAGGTATTCAAGAAGTTGGGTGTTGGCAAAACCCTAGTTTCTATCTCTATAGAAATTACAAGTACTCTCCACAATCTAATGCAAGAGTGTGTAACCCTAATCTATGATAAGACTCATCTTATTTATAGATGTAGGAATAACCCTTCCCTAAACTATTTAGGATTAGGGTTTCTATTATAATTAAACTCCTTTAATTAATTATGCTCCTAATCCAATTAGGAATTCATGAGAGAATACTTCTATTAATTAATTCCCAATCCCTATTAGGAATTAAATAATAGTAATAGTAATAATAATAATAAGACTCCTCTTATTAATTAATATTTAATATTTTCAAAATATTAAATAATAAATATTAAGCTATTTAATTTATTCTATCTCCATAGACTAAATTAAATACATTTAACTTATTATTACAATTATGCCATTTATTTCTTAAATAAATATTTTTCCTTTTGCGGTGTGACCCTTTAGGTTCTCCATATTAAACCGGTTGTGAATAAATCAATTAGAACAATTCTAATTATATTTAAATAAATAAATTAAACTATTTAATTCATTTAAATAAATAATATTTATTCTACAATAAGGGTAAGTCCCCTTAGCGATCAACAACTTTCCAGATAATATCGATTTCAACATTAATCACAAAAGAACCTTTCAGTGCATATTTACCGTACAATTCAATCCTTTTACCATACAATGTCCCAATTAAATATAAGACATGAAATTTCCATCAAGTCTTATTTTATTTAATTATATGTATTTCGATTCCCAAATGCACAATTGCAAATTAGAAACTCCTTTCTAATTTCATTCTGCCTTGGTCAAGGACTACTGAGTTGTCATTTATCGAATCACATAGGACATTCACATCTTTTACTAGACGTGGTAGATTCTTTGTTGATCATTCACATATCTTCATGTACAACTTATTATACCCAATCATACCCTTTGATATACCCTAAAGGTCTTAAGGGACATATCAAAGTATAACTCATCATACACAAGATACTGTAACGAATGCAATTTTTGTGATTGAATAAAAATATTTGTTGAATTATATAAATATTTTTATTAATTTATTGAGTTTAATAAATAATTTATTAAGTTTTGTGGAATGGGTATATGTTAAGTTTAATAATGTTAAATGTTAATTTGAGTGTGATTTGTTATGTTATTCTAATTTAATTTAATAATTAAATTAGATGATGAAAAGGTTTATTTGAATAATATAATTCATTTGGTGTTATTGTTATTTGTTAAATGAAATTATTATTTGAGTTGGTAAGGTTTAATTGAATTTATTTAATAATAAGTTTAATTAAATTAGAAGTGTGACATTTAAAACTATATGTTATGATGATTTATTAAAATAAATGAGAAAGTGTTTAATTTAGTTTTACCAAACAAGGCCCTATGATCTTTGTTTGGAAATAATGAGTTATTTTATTTGTGTTTTACCCAACAAGCCTTTTGTTAGAATAATAGATTATTTTATTTGTAATTGCCAAACATAGCCTTATGGCTTTTTGAATTTTATAACTGATGGATTAAATTAGATTTTTACGTTATTATTTGTTTATTAAGTTATCAGTTTTATTTTTTTTAAATTACGTCAGTTGTAAAGAAAGAAAGAAAGAAAAAAAAAGAAAGAAGAAGAACATCAGAGTTTGAGAGAAAAGAGAGAGCAGAGTTTGAGAATTTGAGAGTTGAGAAGAAAGAATTGAGAAAGAGCTTCTAATTTTAAAAGAATTCACCAAGTTCTTACTACAATTGAAGGTATAATTCCTTTTTCCTCTTTGTTTTATTCTACTGTATATAGTTTTAGTTACTGTATGTGAATTCAATTGCTAGAATATATGAACTATTTGATTATAGTTGTTGTAATTGGTAGTAATCATGTGTTAGATGATTATATGATGATTAACAATTAATTTAGAGGTATTAATCCATGAAAACATGCTTTAGAATTGAGTTCTTAGTTTTACAGAGCTTTATTTCATGTATGGCATATTTGTATAAAAATTGATGCTCTAATTGGTTATTAATCGATAAATTGATAATTGTTTATGATTATTTGATGAAAAACATGAGTAATGCAAAAAGAATTGTTTTAATTGGTTGAAAAATGAATTTACAGAGCTTGATTTCATGAAAATGGTTTAAACATGAATATTTGGTTTTAACAGTGAATTTTTAGTTTTAAATTGGTTGATTATGTGTTTTATAATGCTTAGATTGATTAGAAACATGTTGGGTAAATGTTTTGTATCACATATGATGTCTGGGTATATTTAATTTATTTTCTAGATGGTAGAATTCGGAAAAATTTGGCCAAATTGGCCTAAGTTTTTTACTGGTTCGCGAGCTGGGGAAAACGACAGTTAAGTCTCTCGCCCCGGCGAGAGAAATGAACTGATTTCTTCGCCCCGGCGACAGCGTCGCCCCGGCGACAAATTTGTTAAGAATAACTTCGCCCCGACGACAGCCTCGCCCCGGCGACAAATTTCTTAAGTTTTTTCTCGCCCTGGCGAGAATCACTACTGTTTAAAAAAAAATTATTATTATTAATTATTTTGTTTTCTTTTCTTGGAAGTTATGAATGCATAATTAAACTTATATGGTTGCTAACTAGTACTTGTTGACTATGGTATGCTAAATGAGATGTTATGATAAAAGAGCAAGCTTAGAATGCTTTTAATCTTGTGACTAATTATATTACCATTTTTATAATTAAATGTTTAGGTTGTTTAAGGATCGTGAATTACTTAAATTTATAATCTACGCTTGAGGCAAGTTCCTTATCTCAACTTATTACTTTTACGTTGAGCAAGTTTTCCTATATCAAACTTGTTAATTTATTCAATACAAGTTTATTTATATTAATCAAGCTTTTTGACCTTAGCTTATTGATATTCAAGCAAGGTTACCATCATGATTATGCACTTAAGCTTTATTCCAGTCATTGTTTGTTATTCAAACTTCGAGTATAGTTTCTATTGAACAAACTCTATTGATGAATTAGACTAGCAAACCCTTATTGATTCAGCTAGTCCTTAGTTGATGAGCGTTTTCAAAGACTTAGAATATTTTCTATACTTGTTCCAAGCCAAGTTCCTTTTGGTATGGATTCAGATAAACTGAGATGAACAACCCTAACATAGGGGATTACTTACGCGACAACGTTAAAATGTTTGTGCACAATACATTGTACAAAGGGCTGATCCCCCTGAGTACGAGATGTTGGTCCATAGTCTATATGACTGTTAAAGGTTACAGTAGAAATACTTGTCAACCTAGGACATAGTTCGAGGTCTTGTGACCCTCAGATATAATTTTTAAATCTTGAATTCTATATTTATCTTGGAATCAAGCATTCTAACGAGCTTTTAAACTTGATCATTTATTGAATGATATTCAGAAAACTGTTATTCCTCAGTTGAAATCCATTTCATTTAGATATTATTGTTATCGTACTTGTGAGCAATTGTTTGATCACTCTTGCACTAAACATTGCAGCTAAGCCAGAAAAGCAGGACGAGCCGTCCACGAGCAAAGGCAAGGGCAAGATGCATAAATAGCTAAAGACCTGCTATTTATTTGATGCTTGATTGTAATAAGACTTATTTAAATTATGTTTTATTCCGCATTTGATGTACTTAAGGTTTAGATAACCTTGGTTTTGAATGTTTAATAGTTTGATGATGTAACCCATTTTGGGAAGATATTTCTTTAAGATTATTTTAATTGTTCTTGATTATGGGTAGTTAGATGTGATTGAATGAGATAGTGAACACCAAATTTGTGGGAATTAAGTACCTGGATTTGGGGGTGTCACAGGTTGGTATCAGAGCTGTAGGTTATGAACCTTTAGGTGGGGAAAACCTTAGGGTAGTAGCCTTTTAGAAGATAGAGAATATAGAGGTGATAAACTCTTATCGAGTTCTAAGGAATGAATTACGGAAGTTCATAAAAGACAACAAAATGATTATGTGCTATGTGCTTATTTGATAACAAACTTATGTGCTCGCGAGTATTATCGATTAGTAATTAAAACTTAAAATTTTGTTGTCAGGATGACTGATAGAGGAGTGCCCAGCCAGACTAGGGAGGAGGAGCCCCAAGATATTCACGTAGTTCATGAGCAGCTAGTGCAGAGGGAGCCATCCCCATTGATTACAGTTACAGGTCACGAGTATGAGCCTGAGACTGATCCTGAGGAGGACCCTGAGGAGGATCCTGAGGAGGAGGAGGAGGAAGACCTTGAGGGGATATCACTATCTACTTTGGGTGTTCAGATGTACGAGCAGGTGTATGATCGCAACATAGAATTGCAAGATAGAGTGGAGGAGTTAGAGAGGCAGCTGGCTGAGCGACAGACTGCCTTGGAGCAGAAGAGCAGTGAGATTGAGGAGCTCGATATACGTCTTGGAGATATGGAGTGGAAGCTGGTTCATGTAGAGAGTGAAAAGGAGGAGTTAGAGGAACAGGCTGCAGAACGTCAAGCCACTTTAGAGCAGAAGGATGCTGAGATCCAAGACCTTTCATCACGTCTTGCAGAGGCTGAGCAGAGGCTAGTATAGTCTGAGTATCGACGCGGACAGTTGATAGCCAAGGATGAAATTGTCCGAGATGAGTTGAAAGAGGAGTCAGCTAAGCGGGCGAGAGCTGAAACTGCTTGGTTAAGAGAGGTTGATCGTGCAGATAGAGTTGAGTGTGAGGTGCGATCAAAGAAGGCTAAGATTGATGAGATGGAGTACATTTTTCACACCACGATAGACAGAGCTCAGGATCGAGTTCATCGTCATCCAGATATGATGGATCGAAGGATGATGACACGCATTATGGAGCAGGAACGCCAGGAAGCTGTGCGTCATGAAATGTCATCATAGATTGTGATTAGTTATGTTAAGATGAAATTATGAAGTTAATAAGTTGTTAATCCCAGTTCTATATAATGGGATAGAATAATTATGTAATCCTGGAACTTTGTGATTTCAGGATAGATGATGTAAATAACTACGATGTTATCTCTATTATGTTTTCAAGCAGTTAATGAATAAAATGTGAAAGTTTATCAGTTGTACTGTGTGTTAAGTGTTTTATATAAATGTTTAAGTTAAGACTTAAATGTTTAAGTAATTGAGCAATAGTCTAATGACGCGAATTTTTTAACAGTAAGATGTCGCCAAGAAGACAACCAACACGTCAACAGACCCCTGAGGGATCTACTAACAACGAAGAAGCCAACGCTAATCCCATGCAGCAGTTGGTAAATTTGTTAACGGGAGCCTTTGCAAATCAACCACAAGCTCAGGCTACAACCTTTAAAGACTTCAAGGCTGTCGGACCTCCAGAATATCACGGGTCTATGAATCCGATAGAGGCTCAAACATGGGTCATGGAGATGGAGAAGGTGTTTGATGTCGCTAGGGTCAATGAGGATCAAAAGACGGCATTTGCAACCTTTATGCTGAAGTCAGAAGCTAGCTACTGGTGGCAAGCAAATAAGACTCGAGGTGGCCAAGGGATTATTCCATGGGAGCGATTTAAGGAGATGTTTTTCGAGACCTATTTTCCGACAAGTGCTCAAAATCAAATGGAGGTGCAGTTTCTGGAACTGAAGCAAGGTACCATGACGGTACCTGAATATGCTGCAAAGTTTAATGAGCTGGCGAGGTTTGCGTCATACCAGGTCAACACAGATGAGCGGAAGGCTAGGAGATTTGAGCAGGGACTGAAACCCTGGTTATATAGTAGAGTTTCGTTGTTTCAACTGAACTCGTTTGCGGCAGTGCTGGAAAAGGCGATTATCGCTGAAGGAGGCAGTGATGCTCTGTCCAAGTACAACCAGGAGCAGAAGAAAAAGAAGAATGAGAATGAAAACAAGGTAAGTGGTAGCCATGGGGGCAGTGGCCAGAAAAGGAAATGGAATGATAGTAACTCTGCGGGAAGTCAGCAGGGTAATCAGAAGAAGAAGATAGAGGTGTGCAGCAACTGTGGAAAGAGCCATATGGGTGCTTGTTTGAAGGGTAAGCGGGTGTGCTTCAACTGTGGACAAGAGGGTCATATTTCACCAAATTGCCCTAATCCGAAGAAAGGAGCATGTTTCATCTGCGGGTCGAAGGATCACTTTGCTCGAGAGTGCCCTAAGAAAACAACTACAGGAGGAGCTGGTGCAGGAAAAGGGAACAGCGGTGGAGGCAATCTGACTATCACCGGACCGACACAGCCCAACCGACCTACCGCTCGAACGTTCAATATGACGGTGCAGGATGCTGTGTAGTCAAAGGATGTAGTGTCAGGTATCATTCCAGTCAATAGTGTTAATGCTTATGTATTGTTTGACTCGGGTGCTACTTGCTCATTTATATCCGATGATTTTGCTAAGAAATTAGAGTTACCTCAGGAAGAATTAGATTACCCTATGAATATAGAAATTACGAATAGGGAAGTGATTCCTGTTAAGTTTGTCCACAAGAACTGTCTGGTAGATATTAAGGGTCATGTGATGACAGTAAACTTGATCCCAATTCGTCTTGGGGAGTTTGATGTTATTTTGGGTATGGATTGGTTGTTTAACCATGGGGCAGTTATTGACTGTCAAAAGAAGTGTGTAAACCTTATGACTCCATCAAAGGTAGTGTTTTATGGCAGCAAGTCGCCTAGACAAACGAGTTGTCTGACGATGGTGCAGGCCAGAAAGATGTTGAGACAAGGGTGTGTAGGATATCTAGCCTACATAGTTGATACCCGTAGGGTGGGTGCAAAACTGGAGGAGATACCAGTAGTTAAGGATTTTGCGGACGTGTTTCCTGATGATTTGCCAGGATTACCGCCAGATAGGGAAATAGAGTTTGTAATTGATTTAGCACCGGGAACGGCCCCTATATCGAAAGCCCCGTATCGAATGGCTCCGGTAGAAATGAAGGAGTTAATGGTGCAGCTGCAAGAGTTGCTGGATAAGAAGTATATCCAACCAAGCGTTTCGCCGTGGGGAGCGCCGGTATTGTTTGTTAAGAAGAAGGATGGGTCGATGCGTCTTTGCATTGATTATAGAGAGTTGAACAAGGTCACGATCAAAAACAAGTATCCGTTGCCAAGAATTGATGACCTGTTTGACCAACTGAAGGGAGCGAAATATTTTTCAAAGATAGATTTACGAAGTGGGTACCATCAATTGAAGGTGAGAAAAGAGGACATACCAAAGACGGCGTTTCGAACCAGATATGGTCACTATGAGTTTTTGGTTATGTCATTTTGGTTTAACGAATGTGCCTGCAGCATTCATGGACTTAATGAATAGGGTGTTCAAACCATTTCTGGATAAATTTGTGGTGGTATTCATAGACGACATTTTGGTCTACTCCAAGACTCAGGAAGAACACGTGGAACATTTAAGGGTGACATTGGAGGCGTTAAGGAAAGAGAAATTGTATGCAAAATTTTCGAAATGCGAATTTTGGTTGGAGCGTGTTCAATTCCTTGGGCATGTTATTGATAAAGACGGGATTTTGGTGGATCCAGCGAAAGTCGAAGCAGTCATGAACTGGGATCAGCCGAAGACACCGTCAGAAGTGAGGAGTTTCCTAGGTTTGGCAGGTTACTACAGACGTTTTATTCAAGATTTCTCCAGGATCGCCACTCCATTGACGAATTTAATAAGGAAGTCAGTGAAGTTTGTTTGGACGGAGAAGTGCGAAGAGAGTTTCCAAGAACTATGGAAGAGACTAAGCTCGGCACCTGTGTTGTCTTTACCAGATGATACAGGAAATTTTGTGGTGTACAGCGACGCATCACATAAAGGACTTGGTTGTGTGTTGATGCAGAATGGTAAAGTTATTGCATATGCATCGCGCCAACTAAAAGACTATAAAAAAGGGTATCCGACCCATGATTTGGAGTTAGCAGCCGTGGTGTTTGCTTTGAAAATCTGGAGGCACTATCTCTATGGGGAGAAGTGTGAAATATATACAGACCATAAAAGTCTGAAGTATATTTTTACACAGAAAGATTTGAATATGCGGCAGAGGAGATGGATAGAATTGATCAAAGACTATGATTGTGAAATTTTATACCATCCTGGAAAGGCTAATGTGGTTGCCGACACTTTGAGTAGAAAAGGTCGGGAGAAACTATTTTGTTAACTGCTCAGGAGAAACTTATGGCGGAAATGGCTAAGTTGGAATTAGAAGTGAAGAATCTGGCAGAGCCTAATGAAAAGTTGTTTCAGATAGAAACTCAACCAACTTTGGTAGAAAAAGTCAAGGAAGCACAACTTCACGATGAGGAATGTGTTAAGATTCGGCAAAGAGTGCTAGAGGGAGAAGAGCTTAAATATAAAATCGATACTGAAGGGTTGCTGAGATTTGAAGGCAGAATCTGGGTACCGTCAGTATTGGCAATCAGAGAGGAGATTTTGAACGAAGCTCATAGTTCAAGATTTTCGATACACCCGGGAAGTACAAAGATGTACCAGGATCTTCGCCAATATTTTTGGTGGCCAAACATGAAAAGAGAGGTTGCCGAATGCGTTGCGAAATGACTCACTTGTCAGAGAGTCAAAGCGGAGCATCAACGACCAAGTGGTTTGTTACAGCCCTTAGAGATACCAGAATGGAAGTGGGAGCATATAACGATGGATTTCGTCGTAGGACTTCCAACTACTCAGAAGGGTTATGACGCGATATGGGTCATAGTTGACAGATTGACGAAATCAGCGCATTTCTTGCCGATCAAAATCAGATTTACTTTGGATCAGCTGGCAAAGTTATATGTCAAAGAGATTATTTCGAGGCACGGAGTTCCAATATCAATCGTATCAGATCGAGATCCACGATTCACATCAAAGTTTTGGAGGAGTCTACAAACTTGTTTGGGGACGCAGTTGAGAATGAGTACAGCCTATCATCCTCAAACCGATGGCTAGAGCGAAAGAACAATTCAAACGTTAGAGGATATGCTTCGAGCATGCGTTATGGATTTTAAAGGCAACTGGGATGATCATTTACCTCTGGTCGAGTTTGCTTACAACAATAGTTATCACGCTAGTATCGGCATGCCGCCCTACGAAGCATTGTACGGAAGGAAATGCAGAACTCCATTATGCTGGGATGAGGTTGGTGAACGACGACTATTAGGACCCGAGCTGGTACAACAAACTGCTGAAATTGTCAAGGTAATAAGAGCCAGACTGATAGCCGCTCAAGACAGACATAAGAAGTATGCTGATCAACACCGACAAAATCGCGAATTTGAAGTCGGCAGTTATGTGTTTCTCAAAGTATCTCCCTGGAAGGGAAAGATCAGATTTGGTAAAAAGGGTAAACTCAGTCCGCGGTTTATTGGACCCTTCGAAGTGCTGAAACGAATAGGTGAAGTAGCTTATGAGGTAGCTCTACCTCCCGAGTTAGATCACATTCATAATGTATTCCACATATCGGTGCTACGACCGTATAAGTCTGATTATAAACATGTCATAGAGTATGAACCGATACAGTTTGAGCAAGATTTGTCTTATGATGAGGTTCCTGTACAAATAGTGGACAGGAAGGAACAAGTTTTTAGAAATAAAGTGATACCTTCTGTTAAGGTAATCTGGAGGAACCACAGTGCCGAAGAAGCAACGTGGGAACTCGAAGAGCAAATGATGCAGAATTACCCTCAATTGTTTGTTTAATTGTTATATTGCGATTCTGAGGACAGAATCTTTGTAAGGAGGGGAGAATGTAACGGATGATTTAATTGCGTTGTGATTCTGGGGACAGAATCCTTTTAAGGAGGGAAAGATGTAACGAATGCAATTTTTGTGATTGAATAAAAATATTTGTTGAATTATATAAATATTTTTATTAATTTATTGAGTTTAATAAATAATTTATTAAGTTTTGTGGAATGGGTATATGTTAAGTTTAATAATGTTAAATGTTAATTTGAGTGTGATTTGTTATGTTATTCTAATTTAATTTAATAATTAAATTAGATGATGACAAGGTTTATTTGAATAATATAATTCATTTGGTGTTATTGTTATTTGTTAAATAAAATTATTATTTGAGTTGATAAGGTTTAATTGAATTTATTTAATAATAAGTTTAATTAAATTAGAAGTGTGACATTTAAAACTATATGTTATGATGATTTATTAAAATAAATGAGAAAGTGTTTAATTTAGTTTTACCAAACAAGGCCCTATGATCTTTGTTTGGAAATAATGGGTTATTTTATTTGTGTTTTACCAAACAAGCCTTTAGTTAGAATAATAGATTATTTTATTTGTAATTGCCAAACATAGCCTTATGGCTTTTTGAATTTTATAACTGATGGATTAAATTAGATTTTTACGTTATTATTTGTTTATTAAGTTATCAGTTTTATTTTTTTTAAATTACGTCAGTTGTAAAGAAAGAAAGAAAGAAAAAGAAAAGAAAGAAGAAGAACATCAGAGTTTGAGAGAAAAGAGAGAGCAGAGTTTGAGAATTTGAGAGTTGAGAAGAAAGAATTGAGAAAGAGCTTCTAATTTTAAAAGAATTCACCAAGTTCTTACTACAATTGAAGGTATAATTCCTTTTTCCTCTTTGTTTTATTCTACTGTATATAGTTTTAGTTACTGTATGTGAATTCAATTGCTAGAATATATGAACTATTTGATTATAGTTTGTTGTAATTGGTAGTAATCATGTGTTAGATGATTATATGATGATTAACAATTAATTTAGAGGTATTAATCCATGAAAACATGCTTTAGAATTGAGTTCTTAGTTTTACAGAGCTTTATTTCATGTATGGCATATTTGTATAAAAATTGATGCTCTAATTGGTTATTAATCGGTAAATTGATAATTGTTTATGATTATTTGATGAAAAACATGAGTAATGCAAAAAGAATTATTTTAATTGGTTGAAAAATGAATTTACAGAGCTTGATTTCATGAAAATGGTTTAAACATGAATATTTGGTTTTAACAGTGAAGTTTTGGTTTTAAATTGGTTGATTATGTGTTTTATAATGCTTAGATTGATTAGAAACATGTTGGGTAAATGTTTTGTATAACATATGATGTCTGGGTATATTTAATTTGTTTTCTGGATGGTAGAATTCGGAAAAATTTGGCCAAATTGGCCTAAGTTTTTCACTGGTTCGCGAGCTGGGGAAAACGACAGTTAAGTCTCTCGCCCCGGCGAGAGAAATGAACTGATTTCTTCGCCCCGGCGACAGCGTCGCCCCGGCGACAAATTTGTTAAGAATAACTTCGCCCCGGCGACAGCCTCGCCCCGACGACAGCCTCGCCCCGGCGACAGCCTCGCCCCGGCGACAAATTTCTTAAGTTTTTTCTCGCCCCGGCGAGAATCACTACTGTTTAAAAAAAAATTTATTATTATTAATTATTTTGTTTTCTTTTCTTGGAAGTTATGAATGCATAATTAAACTTATATGGTTGCTAACTAGTACTTGTTGACTATGGTATGCTAAATGAGATGTTATGATAAAAGAGCAAGCTTAGAATGCTTTTAATCTTGTGACTAATTATATTACCATTTTTATAAGTAAATGTTTAGGTTGTTTAAGGATCTTGAATTACTTAAATTTGTAATCTACGCTTGAGGCAAGTTCCTTATCTCAACTTATTACTTTTACGTTGAGCAAGTTTTCCTATATCAAACTTGTTAATTTATTCAATACAAGTTTATTTATATTAATCAAGCTTTTTGACCTTAGCTTATTGATATTCAAGCAAGGTTACCATCATGATTAAGCACTTAAGCTTTATTCCAGTCATTGTTTGTTATTCAAACTTCGAGTATAGTTTCTATTGAACAAACTCTATTGATGAATTAGACTAGCAAACCCTTATTGATTCAGCTAGTCCTTAGTTGATGAGCGTTTTCAAAGACTTAGAATATTTTCTATACTTGTTCCAAGCCAAGTTCCTTTTGGTATGGATTCAAACGATAAACTGAGATGAACAACCCTAACATAGGGGATTACTTACGCGACAGCGTTAAAATGTTTGTGCACAATACATTGTACAAAGGGCTGATCCCCCTGAGTACGAGATGTTGGTCCATAGTCTATATGACTGTTAAAGGTTACAGTAGAAATACTTGTCAACCTAGGATATAGTTCGAGGTCTTGTGACCCTCAGATATAATTTTTAAATCTTGAATTCTATATTTATCTTGGAATCAAGCATTCTAACGAGCTTTTAAACTTGATCATTTATTGAATGATATTCAGAAAACTGTTATTCCTCAGTTGAAATCCATTTCATTTAGATATTATTGTTATCGTACTTGTGAGCAATTGTTTGCTCACTCTTGCACTAAACATTGCAGCTAAGCCAGAAAAGCAGGACGAGCCGTCCACGAGCAAAGGCAAGGGCAAGATGCATAAATAGCTAAAGACCTGCTATTTATTTGATGCTTGATTGTAATAAGACTTATTTAAATTATGTTTTATTCCGCATTTGATGTATTAAGGTTTAGATAACCTGGGTTTTGAATGTTTAATAGTTTGATGATGTAACCCATTTTGGGAAGATATTTCTTTAAGATTATTTTAATTGTTCTTGATTATGGGTAGTTAGATGTGATTGAATGAGATAGTGAACACCAAATTTGTGGGAATTAAGTACCTGGATTTGGGGGTGTCACAGATACTATGATGATCTCAAGTCCAAGGATCACTTGTACTACTATCACTAGAGGAATTCCTATTGACAGGCGAATAAAACTCCATTAGGTATTCCTTAGCGAGCCACGTTCAGTGTACTTATTCTCCAATAAGCACCTACATACTTGCTTTAGTGTCACCACACAAATAATTATGAGATCAATCATCCTCTTCTCAAGAGCAAGCAACGTATGTACTAATCTATCCGGATTCACTAATCCCTTTTTTAGTAATCCAACGATTAGGAACGATTTTAGTTTGTGAGCTATCTAGAATTTAGATCTCATTAGCATGATCACTATCATTGTAACGATCGCGGATCGTAGGTAGCTTTGTAACACGAGCCTATGAATTTTATGGAATAAATTGAACTTTTATTAATATTATTCCGTGTTATGTGTGCGAATATTTTATTACTACATATGATGTGTAGGTGATAATTTTTTATTGATATTATTTTTATTGGTATTGATTAAATCATTAGAGAAATAACGTTAAAGCGTTATTTATGCAAAAGACGCCTTTTTCGATTTTATGACTTTTCATAATTTCGCCAAAGCGTTAATGAGAGGGGTTAATAATCCAAGTGTGGGATTTTATTTGAGCCCAATTGAATATTTATTAGAAGCCCAATTAGAATTAAATTAGAAGTCCAATAGTGGCCCAAGTTGAAGCCCAAAACCTATGGGTCAAGTCCATGACCCAAACCCGCACCCCATGACCCACAACCCATGACCCATGAGGGAAATGGGTTATGTAATCAGCTGAACCATTTGTAGAAGGAGAAGAGTACGGGAGAAGGAGAAGAGATGGAGAAGAGGAGCCAAGAACGTGGGAGAGCATAGGGAGCTGCAAAATCTGCATTTGGTGAAGCAAGAAGGGAATAAAGCGACTTGGGAGAAGGAGGGGGAAGTACCCGAGCCATGGGGAGAGCCAAAGCTCAGTCACCCATACATGGGGAGCTGCCATGCCCGAGCATGCTCAGCTCCTCCACCTCCAGAAACTCAAACTCTTCCTCTATAAATACTCTCCCATTGCTTAGCCTTCCATCCCTTTCTTGTTGCTAAGTGTTGAAACTGAAGACTGAGAGAGTGTAGGAATTGAGTGTGTACGGGTGAATTGAGGAAGAAGAAGGAGTGTGGTAGCAGCTGCTATTTGATCCATTTAGCATCCTTAGAAGTAGCTCCAAGAGGTATGCAATATAGAGCTTAGCTCATTTCCACATTCTTTCCAAGTTTATAGTTTTGCTGTGATTGTTTTGTTGGAGTTATGTAGCTGAAATTGCTTGGTTGCTCATGAACATGTGTATGAATGTTGTTAGCTCTATTAAACCTTGTTAATGATATGTAAAAGTGGAACAATGAATGAGAATCAAACCTATGCATAAGGAATCAAGAAATGGACTGAAATGAACATTAGTGGACTGTTATTCATGTTTTGTTAATAATGAAGTTATAACCATCTTGGTTTGGTTATGTGCATTGGTTGTGTACTGTTTGTATATGTCAAGAAGGTATGAGTAATGATTTCAATGGGAAATCTGGACTAGAGTATAATGAGACTCTACTCCAATGTGAGTTTTCAACTCATGCCCACCAACTATGGTTTAATATCCAAGAGAATGATTTCTCTAAGGAACATGAGAATTAGAGATGATTAATTGATTAAATGATGTTATGATGCCTAGCTCAGTTGTAAAAGCATGTTTTAAGTCATATAGACATGTTGTATATTGGCTAAGAAGCAAAGGGGACGAAACCAAAATGGTTGGTTTTGGTTCTGCAGTAGCAGAACCTGAAAGCTCCTGGATGCAGAGTGGCGCAGCTGCGCCACTCCCAAGCATAGCACCTGCGCAGCTGCGCTGGGTGCCAGACCTGAAAGTCCTGGATGCCGAGTGGCGCAGCTGCGCCACTCCCAAGTACAAGACCTGCGCAGCTGCGCCGGTCTGCAGAGGTGAACTGTTTTGCTACTTTGTGTTATTGATGCGATGCATGTTTACATAGGCCTAACATGTTATAAATACCCCAAAGCATATGTATGATATGTTAGTGTAATAGTTGAATGACCCCAAGCATGAAATGACTAAGTCACGAGAGATTTGCTTAAATGAAATGAATAGCATAGTTGCATTTTTCGTTTGGCTTTCAGGGGGCGCTGCCCCCTACTCCCCCGCCAGCTCACCGGCGAGCTGGGCAGCCGCTCGCTCACCGGGGAGCGAGACCCTCGTTTGGGTAAGCGTAGTGGCAATCAATGTTCGTAATGATTATAATGTGTTGATTAATGTAAGCCAATGTTTGGTGATTATTGTGAGACTAATTGGTATGTGAATATGTGTCTAAATGCGTAGGACATATTTGAAGGACGATTAACGCCAAGTAGTAGCAAGCGCTTAAGGCAAGTTTCCTAAACCCTTGTCTAACCTTTGTGTTGGGCAAGTTCTCTAGCTTCATTCATTTTCAGTATTGAATGCAAGTTTCGTATCTTATACAAAAGATGTATATTGTGCAAGTTTATTTGATTCATTTGATTATATTCTCTTGACTCTCATGCGATGTTGAAGTTTCGATTTGCGCAATACATATATGGTTGTGTGAATTCCTTACTTATGTAAATTTTTCAGTATTTGCAAAAGTATTCGAGTTATGTTATGACATAAATTGTTGAAGCTTTCAAGTTCACATATATATGAA
The DNA here is from genome assembly GCA_034770075.1 of Aralia elata. NCBI lineage: Eukaryota > Viridiplantae > Streptophyta > Magnoliopsida > Apiales > Araliaceae > Aralia > Aralia elata. Next base: position 69,046,191 of record CM068385.1, read on the forward strand.
CTGTTATAGAGAACGTCGATGCCATTTGTTTCGGCTAGACAGATATTGAGATATTTTATTGATTTGATAATAAATCCTTGAAATGTTATTGATGATTAAGTAGAGCTATCCAACCGAATTGTTTTGGTTAGGATTCCGAGACATGAATGAGATGAACAACCCTAATATTAGGGGCAGTTTTTAGTCAGTTATTCTGACAAGGCATCGAGCGCCTAAACAAATGTATATAATCGTTTCCAGCTAGAGTGTTGATCAACATAGAGTACAATAGACTGATCACCTAGAAGTGCTCGTAAGTAAGACGGTTTGCAGTTATAATGCTGTGTACCTTTTCAAGAAAGCAAAAGAAAGTTCAAGGTCTTATGACCACTCAATGTCGTTTCAAAAATATATTTTTAAAACGAAAGCAAAGTATTATTCTTGTTTATTCAGAATATTTCACAACTATTGTTCACTTGTCGAAGAGAAATGATTTGATTGATGATATTGTTGTTATTCAACTGTTATACTTGCTGGGCAATTGAATGCTCATTCTTGCTTTATATTAAACATTGCAGCTAAGTCCGAGCGGGCCGAAGGTTCCGGTAAGGACAAGGGAAAGGGCAAGATGAACGTCTAGATGTCGTCATAGTTTATTTGTATTAGAAATGTTGTAATACTAAGACTTATTATGTATTTGGAATGATGTTATGGTAATAGAACCTGGGATTGAGAGTAAGACGTGTTGTAATAATATAGTAATTACATTCATGTCTATTATGTTGTATGGAATGGGATGTACCGTGTAGCACCGGATTCGGGTTTGAGGTACCCGGATTTGGGGGCGTCACAATCATGATTCTAAAAGCATTGCTCAAAACTATGAGTTTATCACATTTAATATAACAACACTATGTAGATAATGTAAAATGCCTCTTAAAAAAATCAGTTCTTTTATTAATAAATGAATAAGATTACAAAGTATATGCTACATCATATCAAATATGATTGGCTTGTGTGCATATTACTTTCAAAAATTCTCCTTTTTATAAGAGTTGTTCATCTCAGTCTTACATGATGAGTTTGTACCACAACAATATGATTTGGATTGGTTTCAAAGAAATGCTATGATTTCAACATAATATTTCAATATCGGTCTAGCCGAAACAAGTGGTATAGATTTTTAATAACAAATCAGTTCACACATATTAGAACGTTTCATACTTTAACAAATATTAGTCTAGCCGAAACAAGTGACATCGACATAGTACTTAAACAATTCAGGCATAATTAAATTTTTAAGATAACTTGAACACTTGTACAAATATAAAAGATTTGTATAAGTTATAGGATTTACTCAATGTAAGAACATTAAGCAATTTAGAACTTCAAACATCGTGAAACAATCATAAGAACAAAGATAAATGAATGTAAGAACTTGCATATCAAAAAGTTTATACGAGAAATAAAAACTTGCACAAGGTGCGAATATCAATAATTATCATAGATGTGAAATAATTGACAATAATTAATCTACTAACATGCTTAAAAAATAATAACTCAAGTTTGAGTTAGGAAACTTGCCTCGTTCGTTGATTACTGCTACGCAATCTAATATAATCTCTTATGAAAAAACCTATCATTAATAAGATTGATCTTTCAATTAGCATAATATATCTTGACTTATAACATTACTAAATAAATTATCTAACATTTAGTCACATAAGTCAACATTAGATAATATCTGAAACAATTAGTAATATTATCATCATTTGATAATATTTCAATCACTTAATCATCATCTTAATCTCTTATCTAATATTATTAATTATTTAATAATATTTTATTCACTTCTTAATATTATTAATCATTTAATAATATTATAATTATTTACAAATATTATTAATCCTTTAATAATATTTTTAATCACTTATTAATATTATTAGTCATTTAAATAATATTTTAATCACTTAATAATATTTTAATCATCTATTAATATCATTAATCATTTAATAATATTTTAATCACTTATTAATATTATTAATAATTTAATAATATTTTAATTATTTATTAATATTATTATTCATTTAATAATATTTTATTTATTTTCTAATATTATTAATCATTTAATAATATTTTATTCATTTATAACCAATTTAATTTAATTATTTTATCCCTTATTATTTAATTTATTTAACAGACATATCATGCCATACACATAATATTTTATTAAAAATGACCAAATTACCCTCATAGAATCTCAATACATCATATCAATGGTCATTAGTCAATAAAATCATATTAACAAGTTTTACAACTTAATATAACTTGATTTACTCATTTATTCTTAACTTAATCATAGGCATGAAAAATATCAACCAGCTTATTATTTTTATATCTTCTGGAGAATATCAATATATAATATTTTAGTCACAAAATAATTTCCTTGCAATTTTCTAAATTTGTTTCCTATTTTTAAATAGGTTAAAATAGTCCAAAATTGTTACATTTATCATAAATTATTCTTTTGTCCAAAAATTCTGAAATTTATACGTAAGTTGAAATTAAGTTGAAATTAAATAGGAGTATGACACTTAGAAAGATGAGATATTTTAAGGGTAATTTAGGAAAATAAGAAAAAAAATTCTCCTAGATATCTGAAAACGACAGTTAATTAGGAATCAATTTTTTTTTCTAAAACGTCTGATAAAACGAAACCGATGGTGTGAAGCCCCCAAATTCTCTACACTCCCTATAGCAGATTTAGTGCTCACGTTTAAACTAATCAACTATAAATATTCCATAATATATAATTTCTATTTATCCAAGGTTCACAGTATCCCATAACAGATAGTAATTCTCGTCAGAATACTAACTGTTTTTAGATACCCTCACTTGGATGTATAGATTCATATTGTATGGATATCTCTTTCATATCAATAATTTCTATCTATCTGACATTCACAGTATTAATGATAAGATTATTCTTGGAACCGAGGGGCGCATTTCGGTAAAGGTGGCACCTTATAGGCGCTCATTAAGTGTAACCTTCGTGCTTACAGAACTCCCAATATCATTTAAATACCCTCATTCAGATATATAGTTCATATGGATACTATACTAAATCAAATGCTACTTTCTAACTTATCTAAGAATGTAAATACAACGCAATCGATATAACAAAAGATGATAATATATATTTCATAACCTTAAGTTTGATTACATCATTCTCAGTACCATGTTTTTATTACAATAAAGTCTTATAAGACTTGAATTTATTAAAACAATAAGATAACACTAATTAACACTGCCTCTTTCCATTGTTCGTCCCCGAAGTTCCGGGATTACCATCTAAAACTGCAAAGGAAAGTTTATACAAGGATGAGCTACAAAATGCTCTGCAAGTTTATTTCAAAAAATGTAAACACAATGTATTTGATTTGAAGGAAGTTCAACGATTTTGCCTAACTGAGAGTTCAATACATGAACCATGTGTTTCAACCACTTCTGTCAGTCTTCAATGACTTAGAAAAGCTTTGTTTAGATATTTTATGGGGGATCAGCCTATTCGATATCCTAGGAGTATGCATACCATCTTAATCATGCCGAACATGCACTTGATGTCAATATATTATCGACAATAACATCCCATAAAGGGTGTTTGTATACTCAGTTATAAGATGTCGTACCAAACAATTTTGGCTTGACACAACAATTTATGCTCTGATAAACAATATATGAATAATGATTCATTTATTAAGTTATGCTGAATCAAGAAGCAATAACTTCACAACAATTGATAGCAAGATGTATAAGACTTGCATAAAGGTAACAAGGTTTGGAGACTTGCCTCGTATATCTTTTACAGTTGATATAACGTCTAAACGTTCGTCATAAAGCCTATACGATTATCGGCGTACATAACTAGTTTAACGTTTAACAAATAACTCTTTTAAGTTTTTATTTCGGTTATTATAATCGCTTATAATTAAGACTCTTTCTACTATACATCAAATAATTTCAGCATTATAACTGCTTATAAAATGAATATTTTTCAACTATATTTAAAATAAATTGAGCATTATAACTACTTGAAAAATGAATATTCGTTTACAATGTTTGAAATAAATTGGGCATTATAACTACTTATAAAATGAATATTCGGCTATTATATTTGAGATAATTTCAGCATTATAACTGCTTATAAAATGAATATTCTTACTAAATATTTGAAGAAAATCAAACATAGTAAGTGCTTATAAAAGTATATTTTTAACTTTATAAGAGAAATAAATCGGACATTATAACTGCTTGTAAATAGGACTTTTGTACTATATATATAAAATAATTTGGGCATTATAACTGCTTGTAAAAGTATATTTTTACTAATACATACATAAAAATAAAAATTATAACCACTAGAGTATATCTCTTATAGTTGCTAGTTTACTTCCAATCGCGTAGCGCTTCGATGCTTCGAAGAATCCAAGTCTGTGTGACTTGAAGGATTCTTCGTGAATCATCTGTGTAAAAGTTCTTAAATGATAGACTCCACGATACGCTTGCGTGAGGTGGTCGTCGACCGGATCGTTTCTAGCAAAGTTATAAGGTGAAACACTCACGACACCGTAACTCAATGTCTATAATGAGACGAGAACCTTGGTACAATTGCTTGCGCTAGGAAATCTGCGTTGAATGGAACACCAACGACACCTTAACCTAATGCTTATATGTAAGCAAGAACCAAAAGTACAATTGACGATTAATGTATGGTAGAAGACGCCACACACAACTATGATCTGTTGTATGATAAGTCAAGATCAAATCTCAAAGAAAACTAAGAAATAACTTAGTAATTCTCAAAGAACCAATAGATTAGAAAACCTGTTGTCCGATTAATATAACGACAATTTACGCGCAAGTATACGCAGTCAACAAGTAATAAAGAGTAAGTAGAGTATCGATCCCACGAGGAATTATTACCAATCTTTTCCAAGTACTAACCTTTTATCATTTCAATCTTATTTAAACAAATGACAATTGTTTTTGTTGTTTTGTATTAATGAAGATAACAAATAATCAAAGAACTATGGAAAGCTTTAATATAATGAAATCAAATATTAACAAGTCTAAGATCACAATTTTTCCCAACACCTCACTTGAATATCCTAACTCTCTCTTTTCAACTAGTTAAATCACAATGATTGTTACCCGAGAAATCACTAGTATGTCTAAGCCTCTCTCGATGGTCAAATACGTATTCCCCATTACGGTGTATAGATATATCTCTATTCTACACACTAGCAAGATTCTCATATCAAGAACAATTAGTAAGGTGTATGTCACAAAACCTCATTAACTACTCCATCAATTACCAACTTTCGCAATAGAAATCATTAAGCATGGATTCTGCAATAGATACATGTGGTATTTAGGTATATGTCTATCCTAAATACAATCAAATTATCCATTCATGAGGGTAATAAATAAAACACACGTCACTTAATTTTATAAATTACCCATAAGAATATCTAATTTTCACATGATATCATAACAAGGTCTCAACCTATACTTCCTCTCTCAATTCCATATAAGTTCCCAAGGTAATTACTAGCTAGGTAATTAATATATAAAGCACAAATTATGATATCCAATCACAAATAATTAACCAATATCAAAGAGAGAGCATTCAATTCAAACTATGTATTGGGTTCCATTGAAATCTTAGAAAATTAGTTCTAGTTCATGGGAATTACAATAAACATCAACTTTGATCTATACATCATGATGGAATTACAAATTAAGAAGAGAATACTAGAGATAGAATGATAAAACCCCTTAGGAAGATATTCAATGGTTGCTTGATGGGTTGATTCTTGTTCTCAAGCTTTCCCTCAAGATTTGATACTCCTTGCTCTTCTTGCTCCTTGAACTTTGCTGATTTTTCCTTGAATTGCAGCACTTTTGCTCTTAATTTGATGTTTATGGAAGCCTCCCTCAAAAACTTGTTGTCCGATTAATATAACGACAATTTACGCGCAAGTATACGCGGTCAACAAGTAATAAAGAGTAAGTAGAGTATCGATCCCACGAGGAATTGTTACTAGTCTTTTCCAAGTATTAACCTTTTATCATCTCAATCTTATCTAAACAAACGATAATTGTTTTTGTTGTTTTGCATTAATAAAGATAACAAATAATCAAAGAACTATGGAAAGCTTTAAGATAATGAAATCAAATATTAACAAGTCTAAGATCACAATTTCCCCCAACACTTCACTTGAATATCCTAACTCTCTCTTTTCAACTAGTTAAATCACAAGGATTGTTATCCGAGAATTTACAAGTATATACAAGCCTCTCTCGATGGTCAAATACGTATTTCCCAATGCGGTGTATAAATATCTCTATTCTATACACTAGCAAGAATCCAATATCAAGAATAATCAACAAGACACGTGTCACCAAATCTCATTAATCACCCTATCAATTACCAACTTTCGCAATGGAAATCATTAAGCATGATTCTCAAATGGATACATGTGGTATTTAGGTATATGTCTATCCTAAATACAATCAAATTATCCATTCATGAGGGTAATAAATAAAACACACGTCACTTAATTTCATAAATTACCCATAGGAATATCTAATTTTCACATGATATCATAACAAGGTCTCAACCTATACTTCCTCTCTCAATTCCATATAAGTTCCCAAGGTAATTACTAGCTAGGCCAATTAATCCATAAAGCATAAATTATGATACCCAATTCACAAATGAATAACCAATATCCAAGAGAGAGCATTCAATTCAAACTACATATTGGGTTCCATTGAAATCTTAGAAAATTAGTTCTAGTTCATGGTAACTACAAATAACATCATATTCAAATTATACATCATGTTGGATTACAAAATAGAAGAGAAAACTAGAGATAGAACCACTTTTGCAGATTTTCATATGATGTTTGATGGGTTGATGATGAACACTAGCTTCTCCTCCTTGATTTTGCAATCCTTGATGTTTTTGCTCCTTGGCCTTGCTTGATGTAGCTTGATTTTAGCACTTTGGCCATCTAATTTGATGTATTTGGTAGCTTCCTCTCTCTAGATTTTATGTTAGAATGTGTTAGGATGAGTTAGAATGAGTGGGTGTGTGTTTCTAGCCGCCACCTTGGTGTTATAAGAGATGGGTGTGTGAAACCCTAGCATTTCCCGAGTTTTGGACCAAAAAATTCGCAGAGTTAGAAGCGTTTCTCGCCCCGGCGCCAATTTTGGCCTGACTTCCGTCGCCCCGGCGACGCTATCGCCCCGACGGTGGAATAGTGCTATAATTTGTCGCCCCGGCGATGGAACTCTGTACCGCGAGACAGTTTCGACGTCTGTTGGTAAAATGGTCATAACTTCTTCGTCCGAACTCGGATTAAGGCGATTAAGGAGGCTATGAAAAGCTAAGAAGTAGCTATACAACTTTCATAACTGGAGCTCGTCGAGATAATGGCCGGAGCAAGGCGCAAATTGGCCCCGAAGCAGCTGCTGTGTAAAATTCATGCAAAATCCGATGGTAAAAGGACCATAACTCTCTCATACAAACTTCAAATTGGATGATTCTGGATGTTCTGGAAAGCTAAGATCAAAATCTACAACTTTAGTTCTTTGAGTTTTGAGAGATTCGGATTGCATCATGGGTCAAATTGAGAAACAAGCAGTTGGAATGCCAAATTCAAGCCCAAAACACAACGATCCAAGGGGCTTTTATTTCAATTCCTACAAAACCAAGTAAAAACACATAAAAGCATACAAAAATATATAAAAGTAATACAAAACTATATTACACAACAATAAGATGAAAACACATAAAACCAAACGAAATAGTTAAAGACTTACAAATTATCAAGGCTAAAAGTACCCAATTTGTGTGTATAAAACACACTCATCAAATACCCCCAAACTTAAATCTTTGCTTGTCCTCAAGCAAAACACACAAACTATAAAAATTAAACATTTCTAATAAACTAACTTATCTTGAGCAATGAGTTAATAAGCTTGAACAATGGTCTCAAAGCATAAACACATGAAAACTCAAGGAAACTTTCAAAGCATTGCAAGTCTAAACTTACAATTAGCTAGTCATAGCTTGCTTTAGGTCCCTTCCGTGTGTGTGTGAGTACCCAATAGCACTAAACCAATCAAGCTCGAATGAAGCTATGTAACCACATTACCTTATGAAATAATCAAAATAAACCCCAAAACAACATGCTTAACACACCACTCAATACAAAGGTATACAAATCATAATTCCAAAATTTTGAAATCAAAAGACTCTAGGTAAGTGCATTTTATGCTCCATCTTATCCTAAGTCCACTCTTATGGGTGAGTGTGTTTTACGCTCCATCTCAACTCAACACAAGATTTGATATAAAAAACTTAGATGTCTTACTTTTATCAAAATTATAAGAGAGTACGTTTTTTTTACGCTCTATCTCTCCTACGCATGTGTCCATGAGTGAGTGCGTTTTACGCTCCATCTCAACTCACCACATGACAATCAATTCAAACATAACAAATTTGGACACCTTATTTCGAGTGATGTTTAAACGAGTTTTAGAGTTTATAGATATATCCCACAAGCATTCGGTTATAAAAGCCTTCTCTAAACATACAACTAGCTCAATACTCATGGATAGGTGCAAAAGAGTGAAAGGACGCATAAGCAAAACAATAACGAACAATAACGATAAGCACAACGACTAAGCAACAATTATCCATTTTCCATGAGTTAGAATCAATTCAAACAAGCCATTATCATAGACCATGGATTATGGTTCAAATCAAATTAAAACAATGCTCAAGGGACATATCCTAAAAATAAATAAATTTTTTTTTTCAAAAAAGCAAACAAACATTAAAAATGCACAAATAACTAACACATGTTATGTAACTATGATGCCAATGCTATAAAATCCACCCCCAAACTCAAAGTGAACAATGTCCTCATTGTTTATAAGATAAAGAAATGAAAACTGAGAACTTCCCTGATTGGCCATGTAATGTCCGAGAATTTTTAAACACTGTATTGATTTATTTTAATAAATAAAGTTCATTTTATATATAATTTTATAAATTTAATTGGACCCATGTAAGAATGTTTATTTAATTATATAATTATAGGTCCAATAATTTTCTTGCATTAAAGGGGCTCATTAATAGTGCGATTTAAATTAGAGGGTTAACCCTAAGAAGTTAATTGTAAGGAAAATTTGGGAACGAAGATTAATAAGTAAATTACCTTAAATAATTGGAATAAGAATTATGGATGGAATAAATATTTTAAATAATTAATTAATTGGGTTAATTAAGTAATTCAAAATATTAAAGACACAAGGTGGACAAATTTCATTGGGTCATTTTTATTATTGGACTGGCCCATTTCGTCCCTTTCATTTTATTTGCATTAGGCCAACCTTCTTTCCTGATGGGGGTTAAGTAAGTGGGCTGGTCAAAATAAGTAAATTGGGTCATGTTCTTTATTTGGTTCAGAGCGGCCCAACCCCATTGGGTTGAGCCCAGTCCCTAAATCCAGCAGGCTGAAATAATCCCAATCGGGTCGATCCATCCTCTTTTATTCAGTCGGGTTGCTTCAATTGGGGCTGGGGGTATATCAGAACCAACGAAAGCATTTGGGAAAGAAAACCAACGGGATCAAGACCCTCCAACCAAACTCTCAGACCAGTTAGCACGGGAAGAAGGAATAGGGGTAAGCCTAGCAAAACCCAATCAATCAAACGAGACCCAACCCTTCAGTCAATCATCGAACGAGAAGCGAGAGCAAGGCGCCGACGACAACTCGAACCAGACGGACGGCGTGGAGATCGACCGGCGGACTATTCAAAGTTCAAGGCAGTTAATCGAAGCAACCAAGCGCTCCGTCGGCGGACCAAGGGTCCCAGAAAATCAGGGAGTCAACCGGCGACGTGACCGTGGCAGCGCAAGGCTCGAGGGCGACAGAACCAGTGCATCGGATGGGTGATGTAGACCATCAGGGGTGTCTCCTTCCTACCAACGGTTCTTGGAAAATCAATTGGGTGATTTGGGTAAAAAAAAATTTCTCTATAAATTGGACCCCCAAACCCCAAAGCTGCCGATTTCCTTGTTGGTGAGACCCAAATCAGAAAGAAATTTTAGGGTTCAAAAATTTAACAGAGAGAAATAATAGAGGAAGGCTGGTCACTGAATGTCCAATTTTGTATCTTACTTTGGGAGAAAAAGGAGAACGGCAAATTGGTCAGCACCAAGGTATCGAGCGACTGTATTAGCTTATTCGATTTGTATTACACAGTGTATAATTGTATTGTTGGTATGAAATTGGAAACCTTATTATAACTTTTGGGGTTTCAATATCTGTTATCAGTTCGTTTGGATTTATTTTGAGAAATCTGGTATTGTGCTGCTCGATTTCATTGGGATTGAACTAATATCATGTTTTTGTGAAACTCTGGAATAGACGAACCTTAAGGTTCTGTCAGTTCGATTGGTCCTGGGAATAAAACTAGCAATTCGCTTTAGGATGATTAGCATATACATTTGTTGTAATGGCAGGACCAAAGTGAATGTCATTTTGGGTTGTTATTTTTTTTTTTGTTTTGTGTTCTCCCTTCTGTGCTGGGTATACGTTCTGGGTATTGCAATTTAAGGGGAACCTTCCTTGTATTGGATTTAATTGTTTGTTTAGTTTGGGTTAACTGCTCTATAACAGTGTTGGGTAATAACTTTGTCAGTGAAACGAAAGTAGCTGGGATTTGATATCAGTTGGTGATAATATTGATTTTGGGCAGAAAGAATCAACCTATGATCCCAATAATATCATGTAGTAATTGTGTTAATTTGGTTGTGGCAATTCAATGGAATCAACTATTGATTAGTTAACTTAAGTTAATAATGCATTTGCAAACTAATTAGTATTATGTTAATAAATAAAATTAATAAGAAATTATTTGTGATAAAGTAATTATTACATATTTTATTATTATTTAACTAACCTTAAATAATAATTGGGTATTGGTAAATTAATTATTGTTATAGGTAAGGATAATACATATTTAATTATTATTTATAATAATTAAATATGAGTAAGGTTAAATAAATAATTATTTATTATTTATTAATAAATAATAAATAAAGATAATAAATATTTAATTATTATTTTAAATAATAATTAAGTATAAATAAAGTTAATAATTTAAGTATTTATGATTTATCCTTTAATAATAAAATAAAGCTAATAAATATTTGATTATTGTTTAACTACTATTAAATAATAACCAAGTATGGATAAAATTAATAAGTTAATTATTTATTATTTATTCCTAAATAATAAATAAAGTTAATAAATAGTTGATTATTGCTTAATTACTATTAAATAATAAACAAATATGAATTAAGTTAATAATTTAAATATTTGTCAGTAAATGTTTTAATTATTATTTAATTAATATTAAATAATAAATTTAATTAAATAATTATTTATTATTTGTCAATAAATAATAGATAAAGATAATAAATATCTAAATATTATTTGATTAATAATAATTAGGTATGAATATAGCCAATAAGAATAATAATTACTTAATCATTAATGAAATAATGATTACGTATGAGTGAGATTAATAAGTTAATTATCTGTGGCCCTTAATAAATAAAGATAACAAGCACTCAATAATTATTCAATAAATATTTAATAATAATTAAGTGTGTGTAGAATTTATACATTGAATATTTAATTATTGTTGAATAAGGAACCAAGTGTAATAATTACTCAATTACCCTTATGGTGAATAGTAATTAAGTAAATAAAAGATTAAGTAAGAGATCAACTACTATTTAGTTGTTATCAAATCATGTTAAATTTATTAATTATTTTGTAACTAATAAATAAGAAATTTTAACCCACATTTAGAAGGGTACTCAAACGATAGGCAACCATGATTAACTATTGTTTATTTTAAATAATAGCTAGAGGCCATTAAATTAAATTTTGTTTAGCTGATGGCTATGTAGTAATTAAATGTATTCGGTGAATTGTTTATCTGCTAAACAAATAGCATAAGTGGGTACAATTACGCAATGCTAATGGATAAACCAACTCTACCAACTGATAGGTTATCCAAGGTCAAGTAATTAAAGCTAAGATTTAATTGTAGCTGAGCAAACAGGCAAGTCCTAACCCTAAGCTTCTTACATTATTGCAAGTTCTCTATCCTGAACTTTGATTTTTGCAAGTTCTTCCTTACTCAACTTTTACATTGCGCAAATTCTAAACCTTATGCACTATTTTAATTCGTGCAAAAAGGTATATATATATTGTTGCAAGTTACTCTTTAAGCTTGAATCTTATCTCCAAGCATGCTTTAAGTGGTCTAATTACTTTTAAAAGTATTCCACCTCTGTGTATTTATTGACATTCGCATTCGTGCATTTGAATTCGTACATTTATTAAAGTTCCGAGATTTAGGAATTATTCATAATTAAGTCTGAACCTTTGTTCGGTCAGACAAGTATGTGAAAATTTATAAAAGCTATCCGAACCAATCGAGGGTAAGGATTCTTAGACTGTATGAACACCCCTTTATTATAGGGGAGTACCCCATGTACCGTAAATAAGGTACAAATAGCAGAGTTAAATGTTATGCATACACATAGCGTACGCGAGGCTGATCCCCTCAAGTACTTATTCTGTAGCCAGTAACCAGAGGGTCAACTAGCTATTGACTCCTTTGAAAGTTATTGTTCAAGGTCTATTCGACTATCAATTATTCTAAAAGCATTCATTGTTATTGCTTCTGATAATGCTATTGTTGAAATCCCTTTCTATATTCCTTTCATCATGATATATCCTTATTATTGTATTTTAAACTTGCTGAGCAAACTCGTTGCTCATTCTTGCTATATCATGACTTTATTACAGCCAAACCCGAGACGTCAGGGAAAAACAAAGGGAAGGAAAAGATGAAGTGATAAACTTCATGTAGCAGACTTAAACATTATGTGCAGTTAATCATTGTTAATGTAATATTAAACCCTGCTTGTTACTTAGGGTATGGATTCATGAATGTATTAAGGTTATTGTATTCTGGGACTAGTAACACCTTTGAAATGAACAACGTATGTTTATTATATTCTGCATTTTAGTTACCATATGTTGTTAGAGGTGAATGTTTGTATTGGATCGTGATGACCGGATCCGGGTATTTGGAGACCCGAATCTGGGGGCGTCACAGGTTGGTATCAGAGCTGTAAGTTATAAACTTTAGGATTGCGAAACCTAGGTTATAACCTTCATAGTAAACTCGTATTGAGTATTAGGAGATAAATCGAGGAGATTTATTATATGTGGTTTTGATGAATTGGGGAATTCATCGAGTCGAGTAGTACCCAATGAAATATAATTTCATTTCTTCAATGAATATATTTTATTGCTGTACTAATGTTAGTTTTTGTGTGTTTGTAGGATGGCTGCCGTAGGGGAGACTAGTGGAGTCCGAGAGGAGGAGGAGATATTTACAGACATACCAGTAGTTGCGGAGCAGCTGGTGGGCTATGCTCCTACTGCCCCAGGATTTTTACAGGAGGAGTCCGAGTCGGAGGAGGACTACCAGAGGGAGCTACCAGAGCCGGTGGTAGGTAGAGTTATGAGGTCTGGCAGTCAGGACTCAGATGCTGAGTAGGAGGATCCCGAAACTGAGGGAGAGGAGCCACCTGCTTACGTGGACGGCATGGGGTCCACTGCCGACGATATTATAGAGGGACTGACCAGCAGGACCGAGGAGCTGGAGGATCGGATAGCTCACCTGGAGGAGCAAAATCAGACCCACCAGATCCGAGAGGACCAGTATAGGGACCTGGCCTATCAGCTTGAGCATGACTTGGGAGTGGCGAAGGCACAACTATAGGGCTACGAGTCCTCAGCGCAGCAGATCGGACCACTGCTACATCAGCTAGTGGCCCGAAATGCTGAGTTGAGAGAGAGGCTGGAGCAGAGGGATCTGCAGATCGCCCACCTGAAGGCGAAGCAGGAGGCCATGAGGTTTGAGGCTGGGCTGGAGGTATCTGCGAGGATGCATGTCAGGGAGGTTTGGGCCAGGGAGGCCAGGAGGGTTGATCAGCTGGAGGACCAGTTGGAGGCCAGAGCTGTGAGGATAGAGACCCTAGGACATGCTCTAGATGCAGCCTACAGGAGATCCCGGACTGAGGTAGGGGAGTCTAGCCGCTCTGTTCATCGCAGGGTAGGGGATGGAGCATTCTCTTCTGGTCAGCAGGCACGGATCCGTCACGATGTGCAGTGACTTGATGGAGCAGTTGATTTGTCTTTAGTACAGTCAGTCCCACCTTTTGTTATATTAGGGACGTATTTATGTTGACTTGTGAAGCTTTACATTTGTGTTTATGCTTGGGGTAGCAGTTAAACCCCAATTTTTGTGGACTTTAGGGATTAAAGGTTAGGATTCCCCACTTTTGTCTTGGGGGAAAGGCTATTGATGGATAGGACACATAATGGCGCATTTATAGCAGTATGCCACAGGTTTAGTCTTGTAACAAACAGTGGTATATCAATATAAATGCAGATGTTTCACTTAACTCAAATGTATTGATAGATATTTTACCTTTGATTGTTGATTTTAATGACATATTATGTGAACTATAAAACTATAGGTAAAAGTCGGCCAGAATTCAAATCATGCCGCCAAGAGGACGACCACGTAACAGACAGGTTGAAGAATCAGAAAGTGAGGTTGGAAACCAAACCAATCCAATGAGGATGTTCGCGGAGATGCTGGCGGAAGCCATGCAATCAAGACCGCCACCTGGAGGAACCCAAGCAGCAGCCGAGCCAGCGCATCATCTGGCAAACTTTAAGGATTTCAAAATGGTTGGACCACCCGAGTTCAAGGGAACTCTTAACCCCATCGAAGCGCAGACCTGGATCGAGGAGATAGAAAAGGTCTTTGAGGTAGCAAGGGTGGCAGAGGAACAAAAAAACAAGCTTTGCTACCTTCATGTTAAAGGGCGAGGCGAACTACTGGTGGAAGGCCAATAGGGGCCGAGTGGAAGGAGGCATTGTCGCATGGGAACGCTTTAAGGAGATGTTCTTGGAGAATTACTTTCCGGAGAGCATGAAGCAAGAGATGGAGATCAAGTTCCTGGAACTAAAACAAGGAAATATGTCTGTGGCTGAGTACGCGGCTAAGTTTAATGAGTTGGCACGGTTTGCAACTCACCAAGTCAGCACAGAGGAAAGAAAAGCTCGTAGGTTTGAACAAGGGTTGAAACCATGGTTATACCGTTCTGTTGCGGTATTGAAAATCAAGACATTTGCAGAATTGTTGGAGAGGGCGATCATTGCAGAGGGTGGCAGTGAGGCCCTGGCCAAATACAACCAAGAGAAGAAGAAGGGACATGAGGGCCCGAAGGCAGGAAGCAGCGGGGGCAGTAACCCCAACAAACGGAAATGGGTTGAGAGTCAGTCCTCCGGGGGAATCAAATCAGGAGGGGAGGTGAAGAAGCCAGGCAGGTGCAGTAATTGTGGCAAGAACCACACGGGAGAGTGCATGAAGGGAAAGAGTGTTTGTTACCGGTGTGGACAATCGGGGCATATGGCACCCCAATGTCAGAATAAGCCAAAGGGAGGATGTTTTTTATGTGGAGCACCCGACCACCAAATCAAGGATTGTCCGAAGAAGAAGGGTGACGCCGGGAGTGGCAACAGGAACAACAACAACAGTGGAAACAGCAACCGGTTGAACTACGGGTCACCAGCCAGTCAAGCCAACAGGCCAACAGCCCGCACGTTCAACATGACTGTGCAGGATGCCATGGAATCCAAAGACGTGGTGTCAGGTATCATCCCAATCAATGATATAAATGCATATGTGCTATTTGATTCGGGTGCTACTTGCTCTTTTGTTTCCGAAGAATTTGCTAGTCAGTTAAATGTACCTTGTGAAAAGTTAGAACACCCTATGAACGTAGAAGTAGCAAACAAGGAAATTATCCCCGTAGAATGCATTCATAGGAATTGTTGTGCTGAATTGCGAGGATTTAAGCTCAATGTGGATTTGATACCAATTCGACTGGGAGAGTTTGACGTAATCCTGGGAATGGATTGGCTATCAATTCACGGAGCAGTCATTGATTGTAAGAAGAAATGTGTACACCTAAAGACTTCTAATAAGTCGAAAGTGGTATTCTATGGCAGCAAGTCACCAAAACCATCTTGTTGCCTTACTATGATGCAAACAAGGAGATTACTGAAGAAAGGTTGCGAGTGTTATTTGGCCCATGTGGTCGATACTCGTCAGGTCGGGGATGAAATGGGTCAAATACCAATCGTGAGAGAATTCGCTGATGTCTTTCCCGATGAACTTCCGGGACTGCCGCCGGACAGGGAAACCGAGTTCGTTATCGATTTGGCACCGGGAACCGCACCAATATCAAAGCCGCCGTATCGAATGGCACCGGTAGAAATGAAAGAGTTGATGGTGCAACTGCAGGAACTGTTAGATAAAGGTTACATCAGACCAAGTGTGTCCCCATGGGGAGCGCCAGTTCTGTTTGTAAAGAAGAAAGATGGTTCTATGCGACTTTGTATCGACTACTGAGAGTTGAACAAAGTTACGATTAAGAATAGGTACCCGCTTCCTAGGATTGACGATCTATTTGATCAATTTAAGGGAGCGAAATACTTTTCAAAAATCGACTTAAGAACAGGCTATCATCAGCTGAAGGTGAGGCAGGAAGATATCCCGAAGACTGCATTCAGAACTCGTTACGGGCACTTCGAGTTTCTGGTAATGTCTTTTGGATTGACGAATGCACCAGCAGCATTCATGGATATGATGAACAGAGTATTCAAGCAGTACTTGGATAAGTTCGTAGTCGTATTCATCGATGACATTCTGGTGTATTCAGGGACGGAGGAGGAGCATGCTGAACATTTGAGGATTGTGTTGGAAGCTCTCAGGAGGGAGAGATTGTATGCGAAGTTTTCCAAGTGTGAGTTTTGGTTGTAGAGGGTACAGTTTCTGGGTCACGTCATCGACAAAAATGGTGTTTCGGTGGACCCAGCAAAAGTAGAAGCGGTTATCAATTGGGAATAACCGAAGACCCCAACAGAGATCAGGAGTTTCTTGGGATTAGCGGGATACTATCGAAGATTCATACAAGATTTTTCAAAGATAGCATCGCCATTGACCAATCTCACCAGGAAAACAGTTAAGTTCGTTTGGTCGGAAAAATGTGAGGAAAGTTTCATGGAGTTGAAGAAGAGACTTAGCCAAGCACCGGTGTTGACCTTACCCGACAACACTGGGGGTTTCGTAGTGTATAGCGACGCGTCACACAAAGGTCTTGGCTGTGTACTCATGCAACACGGCAAGGTCGTGGCGTACGCATCACGTCAACTGAAAGACTATGAGAAGGGTTACCCGACTCATGACTTGGAGTTAGCAGCGGTAGTTTTCGCCTTGAAGATTTGGAGGCACTACCTA
Organism: Aralia elata; assembly: GCA_034770075.1. Taxonomy (NCBI): domain Eukaryota; kingdom Viridiplantae; phylum Streptophyta; class Magnoliopsida; order Apiales; family Araliaceae; genus Aralia; species Aralia elata. The sequence continues at coordinate 69,063,717 of CM068385.1, forward strand.
TACGGTGAGAAGTGCGAGATATATACGGATCACAAAAGTCTGAAATATATCTTCACTCAAAAGGAGCTGAACATGAGACAACGCCGATGGTTAGAATTGATCAAAGACTACGACTGTGAAATTCTGTACCATCCGGGCAAAGCAAATGTAGTGGTTGATGCCTTAAGCAGGAAAGGCAAGGTGAAATTGATGCATCTGACGGTTCAAGAGGAATTGGTAAAGGACTTTGAACGTCTGGAACTGGAGGTTAAGTATCCAATGGAGACGGACGAAAAATTGCTTACTGTAACGGCAGGTCCGACTCTACTGGATAAGATACAGGAGGCTCAAGAATTTGATGAAGAATGCATTGACATTAAGAAACAATTATCGGAGGGAAAAGCATCGAAGTACAAGGTTGACAACACAGGATTGCTGAGGTTCGAGGGAAGAATATGGATACCCTACGTACCCGACCTAAGGGAAGAGATTTTACAGGAGGCCCATAATACGAGATTTTCGGTACATCCGGGTAGCACCAAGATGTATCAAGATCTTCGTCAACATTATTGGTGGCCGCATTTGAAAGGGGAAGTTACAGAATTCGTCAGTCGATGTCTAACGTGCCAAAGGATCAAGGCAGAACACTAACGGCCGAGCGGATTGTTGCAACCCTTAGAGATTCCCGAGTGGAAGTGGGAGCACATTACTATGGATTTCGTGGTAGGACTCCCGATAACCCAGAAGGGTCTAGACGCCATCTGGGTGATCGTAGATCGTTTGACCAAGTCTGACCATTTTCTACCAATCAAGATCAGGTACAAATTGGAGCAGTTGGCGAAACTTTACGTGAAAGAGATAGTATCGCGACATGGAGTGCCGGTATCTATTGTGTCTGATAGGGATCCGCGCTTCACGTCAAATTTTTGGAGAAGCCTACAGGAGAGACTGGAACACAGTTAAGAATGAGTACGGCATATCATCCCCAGACCGATGGTCAGAGTGAGCGAACAATTCAGACCCTAGAGGACATGCTCCGGGCAGTTGTGATGGATTTAAGTGGCAGCTGGGACGATCACTTGCCACTAGTGGAGTTCGCCTACAACAATAGTTACCATGCTAGTATTGGTATGCCACCGTACGAAGCACTATACGGAAGAAAGTGTCGAACGCCGTTGTGTTGGGATGAAGTCGGTGAACGGAGGTTGTTGGGACCAGAATTGGTACAACAAACCGTGGAAATCATTAAAGTAATAAGGAAACGGTTAGTAGCAGCCCAGGATCGTCAGAAGAAATATGCCGACTTACATCGTCAGAAACGAGACTTTGAAGTTGGTAGCTTTGTGTTTCTGAAGGTATCTCCCTGGAAAGGGAAGATCCGTTTTGGGAAGAAGGGCAAATTGAGCCCTAGGTTCATAGGACCATTCGAGATTTTGAGGAGAATAGGCGAAGTGGCGTACGAGGTAGCATTACCTCCTGAACTTGAGCACATTCACAACGTGTTTCATGTATCGGTGTTACGACCGTATAAGCCAGATTACAAACATGTTATTTCCTATGAACCAATTCAAGTCGAAAGGGACTTATCGTACGAGGAGATTCCTGTCCAAATACTTGATAGGAAGGAGCAGAAACTGAGAAATAAAGTCATTCATTCGGTTAAAGTTCTCTGGAGAAATCACGCGGTGGAAGAAGCCACGTGGGAACTCGAAGAGAAAATGAGAGCGAATTACCCCCAGTTATTCGAGTAACCTTGGATTGAAATTCCGAGGACGGAATTTTTATAAGGGGGAAAAGATGTAATGTCCGAGAATTTTTAAACACTGTATTAATTTATTTTAATAAATAAAGTTCATTTTATATATAATTTTATAAATTTAATTGGACCCATGTAAGAATGTTTATTTAATTATATAATTATAGGTCCAATAATTTTCTTGCATTAAAGGGGCTCATTAATAGTGCGATTTAAATTAGAGGGTTAACCCTAAGAAGTTAATTGCAAGGAAAATTTGGGAAAGAAGATTAATAAGTAAATTACCTTAAATAATTGGAATAAGAATTATGGATGGAATAAATATTTTAAATAATTAATTAATTGGGTTAATTAAGTAATTCAAAATATTAAAGACACAAGGTGGACAAATTTTATTGGGTCATTTTTATTATTGGACTGGCCCATTTCGTCCCTTTCATTTTATTTGCATTAGGCCAACCTTCTTTCCTGATGGGGGTTAAGTAAGTGGGCTGGTCAAAATAAGTAAATTGGGTCATGTTCTTTATTTGGTTCAGAGCGGCCCAACCCCATTGGGTTGAGCCCAGTCCCTAAATCCAGCCGGCTGAAATAATCCCAATCGGGTCGATCCATCCTCTTTTATTCAGTCGGGTTGCTTCAATTGGGGCTGGGGGTATATCAGAACCAACGAAAGCATTTGGGAAAGAAAACCAACGGGATCAAGACCCTCAAACCAAACTCTCAGACCAGTTAGCACGGGAAGAAGGAATAGGGGTAAGCCTAGCAAAACCCAATCAATCAAACGAGACCCAACCCTTCAGTCAATCATCGAACGAGAAGCGAGAGCAAGGCGCCGGCGACAACTCGAACCAGACGGACGGCGTGGAGATCGACCGGCGGACTGTTCAAAGTTCAAGGCAGTTAATCGAAGCAACCAAGCGCTCCGTCGGCGGACCAAGGGTCCCAGAAAATCAGGGAGTCAACCAGCGACGTGACCGTGGCAGCGCAAGGCTCGAGGGCGACAGAACCAGTGCATCGGATGGGTGATGTAGACCATCAGGGGTGTCTCCTTCCTACCAACGGTTCTTGGAAAATCAATTGGGTGATTTGGGTAAATTTTTTTTTTCTCTATAAATTGGACCCCCAAACCCCAAAGCTGCCGATTTCCTTGTTGGTGAGACCCAAATCAGAAAGAAATTTTAGGGTTCAAAAATTTAATAGAGAGAAATAATAGAGGAAGGCTGGTCACTGAATGTCCAATTTTGTGTCTTACTTTGGGAGAAAAAGGAGAACGGCAAATCGGTCAGCACCAAGGTATCGAGCGACTGTATTAGCTTATTCGATTTGTATTACACAGTGTATAATTGTATTGTTGGTATGAAATTGGAAACCTTATTATAACTTTTGGGGTTTCAATATCTGTTATCAGTTCGTTTGGATTTATTTTGAGAAATCTGGTATTGTGCTGCTCGATTTCATTGGGATTGAACTAATATCATGTTTTTGTGAAACTCTGGAATAGACGAACCTTAAGGTTCTGTCAGTGCGATTGGTCCTGGGAATAAAACTAGCAATTCGCTTTAGGATGATTAGCATATAAATTTGTTGTAATGGCAGGACCAAAGTGAATGTCATTTTGGGTTGTTGTTTTTTTTTTGTTTTGTGTTCTCCCTTCTGTGCTGGGTATACGTTCTGGGTATTGCAATTTAAGGGGAACCTTCCTTGTATTGGATTTAATTGTTTGTTTAGTTTGGGTTAACTGCTCTATAACAGTGTTGGGTAATAACTTTGTCAGTGAAACGAAAGTAGCTGGGATTTGATATCAGTTGGTGATAATATTGATTTTGGGCAGAAAGAATCAACCTATGATCCCAATAATATCATGTAGTAATTGTGTTAATTTGGTTGTGCAATTCAATGGAATCAACTATTGATTAGTTAACTTAAGTTAATAATGCATTTGCAAACTAATTAGTATTATGTTAATAAATAAAATTAATAAGAAATTATTTGTGATAAAATAATTATTAAATATTTAATTATTATTTAACTAACCTTAAATAATAATTGGGTATTGGTAAATTAATTATTGTTATAGGTAAGGATAATACATATTTAATTATTATTTATAATAATTAAATATGAGTAAGGTTAAATAAATAATTATTTATTATTTATTAATAAATAATAAATAAAGATAATAAATATTTAATTATTATTTTAAATAATAATTAAGTATAAATAAAGTTAATAATTTAAGTATTTATGATTTATCCTTTAATAATAAATAAAGCTAATAAATATTTGATTATTGTTTAACTACTATTAAATAATAACCAAGTATGGATAAAATTAATAAGTTAATTATTTATTATTTATTCCTAAATAATAAATAAAGTTAATAAATAGTTGATTATTGCTTAATTACTATTAAATAATAAACAAATATGAATTAAGTTAATAATTTAAATACTTGTCAGTAAATGTTTTAATTATTATTTAATTATTATTAAATAATAAATTTAATTAAATAATTATTTATTATTTGTCAATAAATAATAGATAAAGATAATAAATATCTAAATATTATTTGATTAATAATAATTAGGTATGAATATAGCTAATAAGAATAATAATTACTTAATCATTAATGAAATAATGATTAAGTATGAGTGAGATTAATAAGTTAATTATCTGTGGCCCTTAATAAATAAAGATAACAAGCACTCAATAATTATTCAATAAATATTTAATAATAATTAAGTGTGTGTAGAATTTATACATTGAATATTTAATTATTGTTGAATAAGGAACCAAGTGTAATAATTACTCAATTACCCTTATGGTGAATAGTAATTAAGTAAATAAAAGATTAAGTAAGAGATCAACTACTATTTAGTTGTTATCAAATCATGTTAAATTTATTAATTATTTTGTAACTAATAAATAAGAAATTTTAACCCACATTTAGAAGGGTACTCAAACGATAGGCAACCATGATTAACTATTGTTTATTTTAAATAATAGCTAGAGGCCATTAAATTAAATTTTGTTTAGCTGATGGCTATGTAGTAATTAAATGTATTCGGTGAATTGTTTATCTGCTAAATAAATAGCATAAGTGGGTACAATTACGCAATGCTAATGGATAAACCAACTCTACCAACTGATAGGTTATCCAAGGTCAAGTAATTAAAGCTAAGATTTAATTGTAGCTGAGCAAACAGGCAAGTCCTAACCCTAAGCTTCTTACATTATTGCAAGTTCTCTATCCTGAACTTTGATTTTTGCAAGTTCTTCCTTACTCAACTTTTACATTGCGCAAATTCTAAACCTTATGCACTATTTTAATTCGTTGCAAAAAAGGTATATATATATTGTTGCAAGTTACTCTTTAAGCTTGAATCTTATCTCCAAGCATGCTTTAAGTGGTCTAATTACTTTTAAAAGTATTCCACCTCTGTGGTATTTATTGACATTCGCATTCGTGCATTTGAATTCGTACATTTATTAAAGTTCCGAGATTTAGGAATTATTCATAATTAAGTCTGAACCTTTGTTCGGTCAGACAAGTATGTGAAAATTTATAAAAGCTATCCGAACCAATCGAGGGTAAGGATTCTTAGACTGTATGAACACCCCTTTATTATAGGGGAGTACCCCATGTACCGTAAATAAGGTACAAATAGCAGAGTTAAATGTTATGCATACACATAGCGTACGCGAGGCTGATCCCCTCAAGTACTTATTCTGTAGCCAGTAACCAGAGGGTCAACTAGCTATTGACTCCTTTGGAAGTTATTGTTCAAGGTCTATTCGACTATCAATTGTTCTAAAAGCATTCATTGTTATTGCTTCTGATAATGCCATTGATGAAATCCCTTTCTATATTCCTTTCATCATGATATATCCTTATTATTGTATTTTAAACTTGCTGAGCAAACTCGTTGCTCATTCTTGCTATATCATGACTGTATTGCAGCCAAACCCGAGACGTCAGGGAAAAACAAAGGGAAGGAAAAGATGAAGTGATAAACTTCATGTAGCAGACTTAAACATTATGTGCAGTTAATCATTGTTAATGTAATATTAAACCCTGCTTGTTACTTAGGGTATGGATTCATGAATGTATTAAGGTTATTGTATTCTGGGACTAGTAACACCTTTGAAATGAACAACGTATGTTTATTATATTCTGCATTTTAGTTACCATATGTTGTTAGAGGTGAATGTTTGTATTGGATCGTGACGACCGGCTCCGGGTATTTGGAGACCCGAATCTGGGGGCGTCACAGGCCAAGCGTCATGCTCAACCATAGCCTTCTAAACATTTGAGTCTGATGGTGGATAAACTGGTAACGGTTGTAGCTCAGGAACATGCATTGGGGCGGCATTCGGATAATAGCCAAGCAATTCCTTCCCAAACAATGCTCAATCAGGCCAACATTCTTTTAGACAATTCGTTAACTACGTGATGTGCACTGACTGAAATTCTTCATTAAATACCTCCCCCAAACTCAGTTTCAACAAAAATTGCTAAGTTATTGTAATATTCAATCAAATCATAGCAATGAATAACTCAAAATCCTCCAATTGAGCCAACACAAACTCAATTGGGCAACCAATTTACATTTATCCAAATTTGATAGTGCATGATTACCCAAAACAAATCCAAGTACAATAGTTTAACTAACCAAGAATACCCATCACAATTGACAAATTTATTTTACTTGAATGCAAAAATTGGAGTGAGTACCTTGCTTTGTGTTGGCAAAAGAAGTTGTTTATTTAGTACCTTCAATTTGGAGATGAATCCTTTTGAACGCTCAGTGGGTTAAGATGAATCCATATGGGAGAGGGGAAGAATGAGTTTGGAAGTGTGAATGACAATACAATCTGGCTTGGGAAGAAATAGTTTTTTTTTTTTAGCTCAGCTCGCCGGGGCGAGAAAATCATGCCTTGTGAGCTCGCGGGGGCGGAAATTTTGTTCTTCACGAGCTCGCCGCGGCGCCAACCCCCTGTATCCCAAAACTTGATTTTTTAGCTTTTCAGTTTAGCAATCAATCTCAATGCCGCACACCTGCATTAATGCAACAAATCAAAGATTAAATAGATAACATTGAGATTATGATGAGATATAGCAAGCAAATCCAATCCTAAAACTTTAACTAACTAAATACACACATAACTTGAAAATTTTAAAATTGCGGTAAATACAAAACAACGAATGCAAATGAATGGAAATGAATGGGTTGCCTCCCATCGAGCGCTTGGTTTATAGTCCTCGGCCTGACTAACTCCCTGTTTTTATCCAATTCCCCTTCGAAATTTGAGGAACCCACCATTCATTGATAGCCATGTAACATTTGAGGGTTTCTCCTCAGTAAGGGTGATTGTATCAAGTTCACCTGGCTTGGTACTTTTAGGCACAACCTCACTTAAGAACTTCACAAAACTAGGTGATTGTTCCATTGTGTCTGTGAAAAGAATGTTGAATTGAAGCTACTCAAACACAATAGAATTTTCAGCTTTCTTCTCTTGGACCCCTAATTCATCACACCATGGGTTCAAATTTATATTAGCTCCATTGTCACATAGAGCCTTGCCTAAGACATGACTACCAATTGGGCACAGTTTTGCAAAACTAACTGGATTCTTGAACGTTGGTGGAGAAGGCACTTGGGGCACTAACACAATTGACTCATCTTCATTTGAGCTCATACAAACCTCTTCGCCAACTGTGTTTTCTTTATCCCCAATTGTCTCTTCAATTTCTATCTTTTGTGGCTCATCCAGCTGCAGATTTGGCTCGGGCTTACCATAAGTCTCGGAATCCATGTCATAACACCAATTATTTTGAGGACAGTTGTTCAAAGCTTTGAACATTTGATCAATCTGATTCTGAAGATTTTGAATTGATATTTCCTGACTTTTCAACATCTCCTCAATCGAAGCCATGATCTTAGACACAAGTTCCTCAAAGTTTGACATCTTCTCTTCTTGTGGCAATAGAGTTGGACATGAGAATTCCGGTGCAACAACTGGACTTGGAGCATAGTATTGATCATCATAATTGTAGCTCCATATAGAATCCGGGTGATACCCCCAATCTTGGTGATAATCGGGATAATCATAGTTGCTGAGGGAATCACCACCGTATTGTACTGGTCCAAAACTGATGATGCATTGATGACTCGGGTGATTGTCAGCACAATAATCACATGTCACTGCTATACCTTGAGTGCTCTCTGCTACTAAGGCATCCAACTTCCTTGATATTGTTTCAAATTGTGCTGACAATGCAGAGAGTGCATTGAGTCCATCAATCCCAGTTTCCATTGGTTGAGTCATACTCTTGTACGGCCATTGATAAGCAAATTCATCCATGGTGTACCTCGTAAAGCATCAAAACAGAAAAATGTTAAAATAAAGTAAAAACAAATCTATATACAGTTTAAATTAAGATCAATTTGATTATAATTAATATTGAAAAAATACTAGAAAAAATAATTCCCCGGCAACGGCGCCAAAAACTTGTTGTCCGATTAATATAACGACAATTTACGCGCAAGTATACGCGGTCAACAAGTAATAAAAAGTAAGTAGAGTATCGATCCCACGAGGAATTGTTACTAGTCTTTTCCAAGTATTAACCTTTTATCATCTCAATCTTATTTAAACAAACGATAATTGTTTTTGTTGTTTTGCATTAATGAAGATAACAAATAATCAAAGAACTATGGAAAGCTTTAAGATAATGAAATCAAATATTAACAAGTCTAAGATCACAATTTCCCCCAACACTTCACTTGAATATCCTAACTCTCTCTTTTCAACTAGTTAAATCACAAGGATTGTTATCCGAGAATTTACAAGTATATACAAGCCTCTCTCGATGGTCAAATACGTATTTCCCAATGCGGTGTATAAATATCTCTATTCTACACACTAGCAAGAATCCAATATCATGAATAATCAACAAGACACGTGTCACCAAATCTCATTAATCACCCTATCAATTACCAACTTTCGCAATGGAAATCATTAAGCATGATTCTCAAATGGATACATGTGGTTTTTAGGTATATGTCTATCCTAAATACAATCAAATTATCCATTCATGAGGGTAATAAATAAAACACACGTCACTTAATTTCGTAAATTACCCATAGGAATATCTAATTTTCACATGATATCATAACAAGGTCTCAACCTATACTTCCTCTCTCAATTCCATATAAGTTCCCAAGGTAATTACTAGCTAGGCAATTAATCCATAAAGCATAAATTATGATACCCAATTCACAAATGAATAACCAATATCCAAGAGAGAGCATTCAATTCAAACTACATATTGGGTTCCATTGAAATCTTAGAAAATTAGTTCTAGTTCATGGTAACTACAAATAACATCATATTCAAATTATACATCATGTTGGATTACAAAATAGAAGAGAAAACTAGAGATAGAACCACTTTTGTAGATTTTCATATGATGTTTGATGGGTTGATGATGAACACTAGCTTCTCCTCCTTGATTTTGCAATCCTTGATGTTTTTGCTCCTTGGCCTTGCTTGATGTAGCTTGATTTTAGCACTTTGGCCCTCTAATTTAATGTATTTGGTAGATTCCTCTCTCTAGATTTTATGTTAGAATGTGTTAGGATGAGTTAGAATGAGTGGGTGTGTGTTTCTAGCCGCCACCTTGGTGTTATAAGAGATGGGTGTGTGAAACCCTAGCATTTCCCGAGTTTTGGACCAAAAAATTCGCAGAGTTAGAAGCGTTTCTCGCCCCGGCGCCAATTTTGGCCTGACTTCCGTCGCCCCGGCGACGCTATCGCCCCGACGGTGGAATAGTGCTGTAATTTGTCGCCCCGACGTTGGAACTCTGTACCGCGAGACAGTTTCGACGTCTGTTGGTAAAATGGCCATAACTTCTTCGTCCGAACTCGGATTAAGGCGATTAAGGAGGCTATGAAAAGCTAAGAAGTATCTCTACAACTTTCGTAACTGGAGCTCGTCGAGATAATGGCCGGAGCAAGGCGCAAATTGGCCCCGAAGCAGCTGCTGTGTAAAATTCATGCAAAATCCGATGGTAAAAGGACCATAACTCTCTCATACGAACTTCAAATTGGATGATTCTGGATGTTATAGAAAGCTAAGATCAAAATCTACAACTTTCGTTCTTTGAGGTTTGAGAGATTCGGATTGCATCATGGGTCAAAGTGAGAAACAAGCAGCTGGAATGCCAAATTCAAGCCCAAAACACAACGATCCAAGGGGCTTTTATTTCAATTCCTACAAAACCAAGTAAAAACACATAAAAGCATACAAAAATATATAAAAGTAATACAAAACTATATTACACAACAATAAGATGAAAACACATAAAACCAAACGAAATAGCTAAAGACTTACAAATTATCAAGGCTAAAAGTACCCAATTTGTGTGTATAAAACACACTCATCAAATACCCACAAACTTAAATCTTTGCTTGTCCTCAAGTAAAACACACAAACTATAAAAATTAAACATTTCTAATAAACTAACTTATCTTGAGCAATGAGTTAATAAGCTTGAACAATGGTCTCAAAGCATAAACACATGAAAACTCAAGGAAACTTTCAAAGCATTGCAAGTCTAAATTTACAATTAGCTAGTCATAGCTTGCTTTAGGTCCCTTCCGTGTGTGTGTGAGTACCCAATAGCACTAAACCAATCAAGCTCGAATGAAGCTATGTAACCACATTACCTTATGAAATAATCAAAATAAACCCCAAAACAACATGCTTAACACACCACTCAATACAAAGGTATACAAATCATAATTCCAAAATTTTGAAATCAAAAGACTCTAGGTAAGTGCATTTTATGCTCCATCTTATCCTAAGTCCACTCTTATGGGTGAGTGCGTTTTACGCTCCATCTCAACTCAACACAAGATTTGATATAAAAAACTTAGATGTCTTACTTTTATCAAAATTATAAGAGAGTACGTTTTACGCTCTATCTCTCCTACGCATGTGTCCATGAGTGAGTGCGTTTTACGCTCCATCTCAACTCACCACATGACAATCAATTCAAACATAACAAATTTGGACACCTTATTTCGAGTGATGTTTAAACGAGTTTTAGAGTTTATAGATATATCCCACAAGCATTCGGTTATAAAAGCCTTCTCTAAGCATACAACTAGCTCAATACTCATGGATAGGTGCAAAAGAGTGAAAGGACGCATAAGCAAAACAATAACGAACAATAACGATAAGCACAACGACTAAGCAACAATTATCCATTTTCCATGAGTTAGAATCAATTCAAACAAGCCATTATCATAGACCATGGATTATGGTTCAAATCAAATTAAAACAATGCTCAAGGGACATATCCTAAAAATAAATAATTTTTTTTTTTTTCAAAAAAGCAAACAAACATCAAAAATGCACAAATAACTAACACATGTTATGTAACTATGATGCCAATGCTATAAAATCCACCCCCAAACTCAAAGTGAACAATGTCCTCATTGTTTATAAGATAAAGAAATGAAAACTGAGAACTTCCCTGATTGGCCAAGCGTCATGCTCAACCATAGCCTTCTAAACATTTGAGTCTGATGGTGGATAAACTGGTAACGGTTGTAGCTCAGGAACATGCATTGGGGCGGCATTCGGATAATAGCCAAGCAATTCCTTCCCAAACAATGCTCAATCAGGCCAACATTCTTTTAGACAATTCGTTAACTACGTGATGTGCACTGACTGAAATTCTTCATTAAATACCTCCCCCAAACTCAGTTTCAACAAAAATTGCTAAGTTATTGTAATATTCAATCAAATCATAGCAATGAATAACTCAAAATCCTCCAATTGAGCCAACACAAACTCAATTGGGCAACCAATTTACATTTATCCAAATTTGATAGTGCATGATTACCCAAAACAAATCCAAGTACAATAGTTTAACTAACCAAGAATACCCATCACAATTGACAAATTTATTTTACTTGAATGCAAAAATTGGAGTGAGTACCTTGCTTTGTGTTGGCAAAAGAAGTTGTTTATTTAGTACCTTCAATTTGGAGATGAATCCTTTTGAACGCTCAGTGGGTTAAGATGAATCCATATGGGAGAGGGGAAGAATGAGTTTGGAAGTGTGAATGACAATACAATCTGGCTTGGGAAGAAATAGTTTTTTTTTTTAGCTCAGCTCGCCGGGGCGAGAAAATCATGCCTTGTGAGCTCGCCGGGGCGGAAATTTTGTTCTTCACGAGCTCGCCGCGGCGCCAACCCCCTGTATCCCAAAACTTGATTTTTTAGCTTTTCAGTTTAGCAATCAGCCTCAATGCCGCACACCTGCATTAATGCAACAAATCAAAGATTAAATAGATAACATTGAGATTATGATGAGATATAGCAAGCAAATCCAATCCTAAAACTTTAACTAACTAAATACACACATAACTTGAAAATTTTAAAAATGCGGTAAATACAAAACAACGAATGCAAATGAATGGAAATGAATGGGTTGCCTCCCATCGAGCGCTTGGTTTATAGTCCTCGGCCTGACTAACTCCCTGTTTTTATCCAATTCCCCTTCGAAATTTGAGGAACCCACCATTCATTGATAGCCATGTAACATTTGAGGGTTTCTCCTCAGTAAGGGTGATTGTATCAAGTTCACCTGGCTTGGTACTTTTAGGCACAACCTCACTTAAGAACTTCACAAAACTAGGTGATTGTTCCATTATGTCTGTGAAAAGAATGTTGAATTGAAGCTACTCAAACACAATAGAATTTTTAGCTTTCTTCTCTTGGACCCCTAATTCATCACACCATGGGTTCAAATTTATATTAGCTCCATTGTCACATAGAGCCTTGCCTAAGACATGACTACCAATTGGGCACGGTTTTGCAAAACTAACTGGATTCTTGAACGTTGGTGGAGAAGGCACTTGGGCACTAACACAATTGACTCATCTTCATTTGAGCTCATACAAACCTCTTCGCCAACTATGTTTTCTTTATCCCCAATTGTCTCTTCAATTTCTATTTTTTGTGGCTCATCCAGCTGCAGATTTGGCTCGGGCTTACCATAAGTCTCGGAATCCATGTCATAACACCAATTATTTTGAGGACAGTTGTTCAAAGCTTTGAACATTTGATCAATCTGATTCTGAAGATTTTGAATTGATATTTCCTGACTTTTCAACATCTCCTCAATCGAAGCCATGATCTTAGACACAAGTTCCTCAAAGTTTGACATCTTCTCTTCTTGTGGCAATAGAGTTGGACATGAGAATTCCGGTGCAACAACTGGACTTGGAGCATAGTATTGATCATCATAATTGTAGCTCCATATAGAATCCGGGTGATACCCCCAATCTTGGTGATAATCGGGATAATCATAGTTGTTGAGGTAATCACCACCGTATTGTACTGGTCCAAAACTGATGGTGCATTGATGACTTGGGTGATTGTCAGCACAATAATCACATGTCACTGCTATACCTTGAGTGCTCTCTGCTACTAAGGCATCCAACTTCCTTGATAGTGTTTCAAATTGTGCTGACAATGCAGAGAGTGCATTGAGTCCATCAATCCCAGTTTCCATTGGTTGAGTCATATTCTTGTACGGCCATTGATAAGCAAATTCATCCATGGTGTACCTCGTGTAGACACCCAAATTTTGCATTCCCTGTACTAACCATGACAGGAGGGCAAAATCGTCAATTGAACCGGCTTGCGGGAGCGAAAGAGTGGGCCCAAATGCGAGCGCCCGACACCACCGCAGTGATTGACAATCAAAGCTGACGTGACAATAGGGCTATCCGAATTTGGCATTCCCGAAAGGTGTGGCACGCCTCCCAATGATTCCTGGACTGTAAAATACGAGCCTGTCAGCGAAAATCAGCGTCATGGCATGAGAATCGAGGTGTAGCACGAAAATCGAGAAAGTCAAGCCAACCAGCCGCGGATTGATCTGCGGCCAAGTGGGTGCGCCAGCACGGAAACCAGGAAATCAGCACTATCAACTGAGTGAGATGGGAGGTGGGCCAGCCAGCCTATTTCAGCTCATTTCCTCCTGCAGAAGAGAAGAGAAGAGTTTTTTTGGCGAAAGAAGAAGAAAATCAGCAGCAGTTTTAGCTCGGAAATAGAGAGAAATAGCAAAAATTCTTGCAACAATTAAGAGAAAAAGAGAGGAATTTCCCCTTGTTGTTGGATTATATCAATACATCTCATATTTCACTCAATACACAAGTTTCTACACAATTTTGGTATCATTTGCAAGGTGAAAATCTCCTTATTTTTGCAACTTCTGTCATGTCATTTGGCTAAATTAAATTGCAATTCTCAAGAATATTGTTGAACAAGCATGGATTAGGGATTATTGGTGAGGGTTCCATCGGAACAAAATTCTTTCTAATAACCCGAGGATATCCAATTGATGAAATTTTTAGTTTGTTTATGATAATTTATCGGGTGTAATTTATTTAGATTGTCATTTTCGGATGTCATGGTGTATTATATAAATTCGGGTTGGTTAATCATGTAGTATTCATTTTGTGGGCATGTCATAATCTCGTGTGAGCCTAGGAACGCGACCCCGTGGTTCAAATCCGATAATGGACGTTTTGATGTATGTATAGATTCAAGGTGCTCGTTTTTGTAATATGTAACCGTTGGGCCTTAAAACGACGTTAAGACGAGAATCGGGTTTAAGGCCCCGTATTAGTGGAATACGTGATTGTTGGCGTTTGGGGGTATTTTGATGGCTTACATGCCCGTGGATAGCCCCAACGCATGTTTATGCTTGATTATATTTCGTGACACCAAAATGGATTTCAAAAAGATTAAACGATAAAGATCTTTTCTAAAATCAATCAAGGTAGGATATTAGCATCACGAGGCTAAAAATTTGGAAATGCTAATAAAAGTTGATTCCTATTCTACGAGAAAGCTAAAAGAGGTTATTTTCAAATGTCACAAAAATGGGTTTTATAAAAGAACGAAACGTTTTATTAAACCTTGATACATAGGGTGAAAGAGATTCTAGAAATTGCCCATCAATTATGAAAGTAACGTATAAATCTCGATTCCTATTTTGGCTAAGGTTTAATAAACTCATGTTTTACCAAAACAACACTTAGTAAAAAATCGCATAGCTTTTGCCAATTAAAATCAAATCTTTCTCAATAAGAAATAGGGTTTTCTCGTAAATACCGAAAAGACATTTTGAAGCACTCTCAAAACTAAAAGCACGATTTTCCCTAAAAACCCAAATAATTCTTTCATACAAACTCACCACAACATTCATTTAGGCACACACATACACACACACGCACACATACACATTCTGTGAATTAAAGGATAGGAAAGTATCAAGATTGCGGTAACCGTGTTTTACGGAAGTCGAGGGGTGCCTAACACCTTCCCCTCACTTAAGCAAAGCCCCGAACTCCATGAATCTCGATTCGCAGACCAATTAATTCGGAGTCACATATGAGCCAGCGATTTATAAAAACTCGGATGAGTTGGTACATCCATTTCAAATATACCAACTGGCGACTCTGGTTAATTGGCTCATCATAAAACATGATCTTTCAAAAACCCCGTCGACATCAATGCCGACCTTTTCCAAAAAATCATCTAAACCAAAAGGCTAAAATAGGAAAAGGACGAGAGACGAGAAAACCCGGCGTCGACAGCTGGCGACTCTGCTGGGGATCATTAGAGGGCTTAAGCCGCTTTCAAATCTTGACGCTATCCTATCCTTTTAAATTCATAAAATGTGTGTGCGTGCGATATTTTGATTTTTACTTTTGTTGTGTGAATGTGTGTTTTGTCGAATAAATGAATGATTTGAATGGAATGGCTTTACTTTTGAGTAATCATTTGCATACGGTGAGGACGATGAATGTGAATGTATGTTGAGAGAGTACCTCCTCCTGAGGCGAACCTGTCGGTTGCTTATTACTGGACTCGAAGGGGCTGCTCCCCGGAGATGGCTCAGGAAACGCACCACCCAAATCCGCTCCAATCGAAAGGGCTCAGACGAGTAGATTGCGAAGATTTGGGGACCTTCATGCCGAAAAGCCCGTGAGAGTAACCCTAGGATAGGTCAGCCTCAGATTAACCCAACGCGGGAAAAGTCTCTTCATGCCCTCTTACATTCATGCGTATAAATGTCATGGTCCCATTCATATATACCTCCCTTTCTGTCAAAATATTACTAACCGCTGCGTTTTGCAGGGAACAGCTGGGGAAGCATAATAAGTCATGATGGCATTTATTTTTGCAATAAGGGACTACTAACATGCTGTTTTGCAGAAAAAGATTAAAAAACCCAAAACACAAGGGTTACAGCTTTAGCATGCATCCATATCCTTTCATTTTCTGGGACTAAACTTCGAACCGTTTGTTTTGCAAGGATTGCTCCTCAAACCCGTTCGCAGTCTAAGAGAGCCCAGGTCTCTACCTCTGAAATGGCTGATCTTCCAAATTATAGTTCCATATCTCGGGAAGAGTTTGATGACTTTAAGAAGCAGATGATAGAAATGGCCACAATGCTAAAAGAGCAGTTCCTACTCAGACAGGATCCGCCAAACCAAGGACCACATAATATTCCCCCACCGGGGGGTGACCAGAATCCTCCTAAAAATATTGCAAACCTGTGTAAGGATGACCAACCCCAACTCAAGGATGAGCCAGTCATTCCAAGGGCCGTTCCCATACCTCACAAGACAGTGATTACTATCCCAGAGGAGGGGGACACTGACGACCTTCGGAAAAAAATGAGACACATGGAGGAGACCATCCAATCTCTACGAGGCATAGGCTCACTGGGTAGGGTCAATTACTCGAATCTGTGTGTTTTCCCCGGAACCAGATATCCAGAAAAGTTCAAAGTCCCTGAGTTTGAAAAATACAATGGAAAGGGAGACCCCTACACGCACTTGAAAATATACATTGGAGAACTCGGGTCTTATGCCGAGGACGAGGGGTTGAGGATGCAGCTATTCCAGAAAAGCTTAACAGGGGAGGCGAGGATCTGGTATGCCCGCCTTGACAACGCCCGAATCCACAACTGGGAGGAATTGGCCCATACCTTTTTAACCCAATATAGCTTTCAGGCCCAGATGGCCCCTGACAGATACCAAATGACAAAAGTTAAAAAGCAACCCAGGGAATCCTTCCGGGACTATGCACAACGATGGAGGGGTATGGCTGCCCAAGTGAATCCTCCAATGAGCGAGTCAGAGATGGTGATGACTTTCGTCGATATTCAGGAGGCCCCGTATTATGAGCGGGTTATTTCAGGGATTGGTAGGCCTTTCGCTGAAATGATAAAGCACGGAGAAATGGTGGACATGGGTTTGAAATCCGGCAAAATTCGGGATCTCACGGCTTTGGAAACAGCTGCAGAACAGATCCAAAGCGGTAACTACGGCAACACTTCCCGTAGGGTCCAAAAGAAAAAGGAGGAGGATGTTTCCCTCATCATACAGGGATCTTCTAGGAAGGCGGAGAGCAACCCTCCAGTACATGGGCAAAGAGTGGGGCCATCCCGGTAGCCTAACTTCAATGATCAAAGGGCAGAGGGGCGAAGGAGATTTGAGGCCTCGCAAAATCGGGTATTCACCCCGCTCGGGGAGCTTCTTGAACGGGTATTGGCCGTATTGATGGCCCAAAAGAAGATAATCAATTTGGCACCCCCGAGTGACCCAAGGGGGAGAAGATTTGACCCAAGCAAACGATGTGCCTATGACTCGGGTTCCCCGGGTCATAATACGCAGGATTGTTGGACCTTGAAGCATATAATTCAGAATTTGATTGATAATGGGGAAATTGTGGTGGAACAGCCAGACTCCCCAAACGTTAAGGTTAATCCCCTGCCTAGACATGATGGAGGTGGGGTCAATATGGCGGAGGACAGTGAAGTCGAGGGGCCGTTAAGGCTAAATTATGTGCAGAAAATGGATGAAATGATCAACATGATAAGCAGTCATGGGAATGCACGGGGAACGCCCATTCGATTGATGGGTGTAAGTGGAAATGCCCCGGAGGGACCCGTCAAATTGGCGGCACCGAAACCCATCATTCTGGCAGCAAGACCGCAAATCCCTATCAGCAGTCTGAGGACGGTGCCATGGAATTATGGAGGGGTGTCGGAGGAAGCGGCCAGTTGTGCTTCTGTGACGACAAAGGGAAATCCTTTGTATCTTCCCGAGCGAGTCCTGGAAAGCCAAAAGAGGAAAAATGAGGAGATATCCGAGGAGAGGGCCATGGAATTCTTGAAGAGGATGGACCATCCAGAGGCGAGAGGGATCCAGATTTTAAATGAGGAGTCGACCTTGTCATCAATCATGGACTTGGTGTTATCATCCAGTGGGCACTGCAAAACCCTGGCAAAAGTCCTGGAGGAGGCATACGTGCCCAAAGAAATTAGTGAGGAAGGTTTCGGCCAGCTGGTGGGCCATCTAATGGAGAGTGATGTAATATCCTTTGCAGATGAGGACATCCCCAAGGAGGGAAGGGGGCATCGAAAACCGCTACATATTACGGTAATCTCCTCGGGATGGGGTGTTGATTGATGGGGGATCGGCATTGAATATTTGTCCCCTCAGCACATTGCAGAAGATGAACATTAATCCAAAGCGCCTACGGGCCAGTCATGTGGTGGTACGAGCCTTCGATGGTTCCCGGAGGGATACAATTGGAGAAATCGAGTTGCCGGTGGAGATAGGACCCTGTACTTTTGATATATCTTTTCAGGTCCTAGATATTGTAGCCAGTTATAACATGTTATTGGGGAGGCCCGTGGATACACCTGGCCGGGGCAGTTCCTTCCACGCTCCACCAACAAATCAAGTTAATCATTGATGGGAATCTGGTAACAATCTCGGCCGAATGTGATGACCCCTCTCCTCTCAGGAGTGGCCTACCAGTGATCAATGTGGATGGGTCGGCGGCACCTGCCAGCTTTCAAGCGCTGGAGATTAGCACTCCCCAACCCAGATGCCTGGGGGCTCCAGCCATGAAACCAAGGGTCTCTCCAGAACTTACCTTTGTGGCAAAGGAAATGATAAAAATGAACTTTCAGCCTGGACAGGGGTTAGGAAAGAGCAGTCAGGGAATCACCAAGCCCATCCAATTACCACGGCAGATAGGCAAAGCAGGGTTGGGATACCATATGGGCGCAGCACGGAGACACCGTCAGGGTGCGACTCCGATTCGACTAGCCGGCAGTCCAGGGACCAAAGTCGACAATGAGCAGGGGATCAGCGAGCCTGTGATTGGGGCAGAGAATGAAGAGTTAACCCCCGCACATAATGAGTCGGTCCAGAGGGAAAGTTTCCTTCAGGAGGTCGCGAGAGAGTTTGAAACCAAATGCTATATCCCCAGACAATTAATAAGCAATGAAGAGGGGACGAATGTTGCCACACCAGGAGCCCAACAAAGTGTGCCTATCATCGATTGGGCAGGGTTGATTGTTCCTAAGGAAGGTATGAGGGGAGACTCGGGCAATGTGGCCGTGGTCATCGGGGAGGTGTCCGGTATAAAGCCCCCTCTCATCGAGCACATATCGTCTGACCTGACCATCGACAATTGGACAGTGAGGCCAATAATATCCAAACAAGGGTAAAACCCGACGTCAGGGTGGTGGACCCCAGAAAACGGGGGATGAAGAAGTTTATTTTTGTTGTTGTTGTTTTATTTTTGCATAATTATGTCGTTCCTTCGTGTTATTTGAAAATGCGATCGTCGTGAAAATGATTTATATATGACAAGTATTTTGTTTCATGTCAGGTGTACCAAATTGAGTAATCCTTGCCTAACAAACGATCTTTCAAATTTGAATGATGATTATGATTTTGACATTGAGCTGAATTTCGATTTGATGGGCATTGAGCAAGACGAGACAGATTACGACGACGCGCCTGAAGAGATCAAAGGATGGGTCGAGGATAAACCCAAACCCAATTTGGACCAAACCATCACCATAGACATCGGAACCCCGGACAAGCCAAAAGAACTCAAGATAGGGACGGACCTTACCCCCAGCCAAAAAGCAGAAATGACTGAGTTGCTGAGCCAATATGAGGATGTCTTTGCCTGGTCGCACGAGGATATGATCGGATTGTCCACCGACATCGTGGTGCACCGGTTGCCCATCAAGGAGGGTTTCAGGCCTGTCAAGCAGAAACTAAGGAAGTTGAAACCGGAGTGGAGCTTAAAAGTGAAGGAGGAGATCATTAAACAATTCAGGGCCGGAATCATTATGGTCTCCACTTACCCCGAATGGCTGTCCAATGTAGTCCCAGTGGCTAAGCCTGGAGGAAAGGTGAGGGTATGTGTAGACTACAGAGATCTAAACAAGGCCAGTCTTAAAGATAACTTCCCGGTGCCTTTCATTCACATCCTGGTGGATAACACAGCCCAGTACGAAATGTACTCTTTTGTGGATTGCTTCGCGGGATATCATCAGATAATGGTGGCGGAGGAAGATCGGGAAAAAACCGCATTCATCACCCCTTGGGGCACTTTCTGCTATAGACGACTGGCTTTTGGTCTCACAAATGCTGGGGCTACTTATCAGAGAGCCATGATGGCCCTATTCCACGATATGATGCATAAGGAGATAGAGGTCTACGTGGATGACATTATTGTGAAATCGAAGGTAGAGTCTGATCATATAACCCATCTCAAAAAGCTATTCGATCGGCTCAGAAAGTATAATTTGAAGCTCAATCCAGCAAAGTGTGCTTTCGGAGTGCAATCAGGTAAGCTTTTGGGATTCCTGGTCAGTGATCGGGGCATTGAGTTGGATCCAGCAAAGATTAAGGCCATTGTGGATATGCCGGTGCCTCACACAGAAAAGGAGATAAGAGGATTCCTGGGAAGAATAAACTTCATCAGCCGTTTCATATCCCACTTGACAACTACGTGCGAGCCAATTTTCAAGTTGTTAAGGAAGGGTGCTTCCCAAAAATGGAATGAGCAATGTCAGGGGGCTTTTTAGACCATTAAAAAGCAGCTGACTGAGGCACCAGTGCTGGTACCCCCAAAGGATGGGATTCCCCTGTTTATGTACATATCGGTCAACGCCATCGCGATGGGATGCATGCTGGGACAAAAGAATGAGGCAGGTAAGGAGCAGGCCATCTATTACCTCAACAAAAGATTTGGCCAGTGTGAACAAAATTACACTCCCATCGAGAAGACCTGTTGTGCTCTGGCCTAGGCTGCAGGGAGATTACAGCATTACCTCCATGGGCATACTACGTACCTGATATCGAGAATGGATCCCCTGAAATATATTTTTGAAAGGCCCATGTTGAACTGTCGACTTTCAAGATGGCAGTTAATCTTACAACAGTTCGACATGGTATACGTAACTCAAAAAGCCATGAAAGGGCAGGGAATTGCAGATCAATTGGCAGAAACCCCGTCAGGAGGGATGGAGCCGTTAGAAACTCCTCTACCGGGCGAAGATATATTTTGGGTGTCAGACACGAAATGCAATGATGAGGGACAATTCTGGAAGCTGTATTTTGATGGTGCCATGAATGCTGAAGGGGCAGGAGCCGGAGCGGTCTTGGTCTCTATCACCGGGGAGCAATACCCTATAGCCACTAAATTGCAGTTCAGTAATTCGAATAATACAGCTGAGTACGAGGGATGTATTTTGGGACTCCGTTTTGCACGCGATATGGGAGTGAAGAGACTGGCGGTGTTTGGGGATTCAGAACTGGTAATCAAACAGGCGATCGGGGTGTACAACACAAAGGAGCTCCGGTTGCTCCCATACCACCGATGTGTTGTCCAATTAATGCAAGAATTTGAAGATATCGCTTTCCGACATATTCCCCGTGGACGGAATGATTTTGCCGATGCATTGGCAACTTTGGCTTCCTTAATCCATATCATCAAAAGAAGGGACGCTCCACAGATTGAGATAGCAGTACAGAATGCCCCCGCATACGAAGAACATGTTGCAGTATTATCAGGCGAGGTGGTTCTGCCAAAGCAGCCTTGGTATCACGACATAAGGGAATATCTAAGGGATAGATCCATTCCCGACCAGGCAAACCGAGCTGAAAGGATCAGAATTCAAAAAATGGCGATGAAGTTCTACCTGAGTGGGGATTCTCTCTACAAAAGGGATGCTGGGTTGGGACTGTTACAGTGCGTGGATGAAACGCAGGCCCAAAGGATTATGAATGAAATCCATGGCGGAGTGTGTGGGCCACACATGAGTGGACCGATGCTGGCCAAAAAGATTTTGAGAACAGGGCATTATTGGTTGACCTTAAAAGCTGACTGTGATGATCATGTCAAACGGTGTTACCAATGCCAGGCGCACGGTAATGTGATCCATACGCCTCCCAATGAACTGCACTGTATGACCTCCCCGTGACCGTTTTCAATGTGGGGAATGGATGTAATCGGACCAATAGAGCCCAAAGCAAGCAACGGGCACCGATTCATCTTCGTCATGATCGATTATTTCACCAAATGGGTAGAAGCAGCCTCTTTCCCCAAAGTCACTCAGGAGGTTATCGTTGGGTTCATCAGGAATAATGTCGTTTGTCGATACGGGCAACCTGAGGTTTTGGTCTCCGACAATGCCAAGAATTTGAACAAACAACGCCCTCATGAAGGGATTGTGCGACCAGTTTAAGATCAAACACCTCAACTCTGTCATTTACCGTCCCAAAATGAATGGGGCAGTGGAGGCTGCCAATAAGAACATCAAGAAGATCATGGCAAAAATGTCTGCTAATCATCGGGGATGGCCAGATCTGCTACCCCTCACCCTACTGGCATATCGAACATCAACGCGTACTTCTACAGGGGCAACCCCTTACGCTTTGGTGTATGGAATGGAGGCCGTCCTGCCAATTGAGGTTGAGATGGCGTCCCTCAGAATAATGATCGATGCTCAGATAGGCGAGGAGGATTGGATGCAAAGTCGATACGACCAGTTGGCCTTAATTGATGAAAGGAGGGTGGCTGCTGTTTGGCACGGTCAGTTATATCAACAAAGGATCTCTCGATCATATGACAAAAGGATAAGACCTCGGAAATTCAAGGAGAATGACCTGGTGCTAAAGAGAGTCATGCCTTGCCAAGACGAGGCTAAGGGGAAGTTTGCCCCAAACTGGGAGGGACCTTTTGTAATTAAAAAAGTGCTCTCCGGAGGAGCCCTCATATTGCAAGAAATGGATGGTGAGACATTTCCACAACCCCTAAATGCTGACTCAGTGAAGCGATTCTACGCTTAAATCATCAATCCCCTTTGTTTTTCCTTTGAAGAGCGAACTACGTAGGACCTGATCTCCCAACCTGTGGGGGTACGTAGGCAGCCATCTCGGCACGGTCCGATCCCTTTTAAAATAATCCTTCCCCTAAAACAAAACCAATCCCCAACAACCAGATAAACCTTCCTAAACCCTCAAAACTGTCCCGAAATCAACCGACCAATCAGCATTCATACCAAATTGACATAACCCTGATCAAACCAAACAGTTAGCCAAAGTCTAAAAACTCAATCCAATGAAATCGACAGGGGCACGACAATATCTGTCAGATCTCCGTCAAGACTTGAGAAGAGAAAGAAAGCGAAATGTCAAAATCATGATCAACCGGATAAAATGATGATCCAATGAAGGGCAACGATACAACAAAAAGGGAAAATGACTAAATTCAAATACCTGTTTACATATATAAGTCTTTTGTTACAAGATTTCCTTTTCAATAACCGATGAAATTAACATAGTCTATGCAGGAAATAAAACAATCTACAAATCTGCAACTAACTGAAGCAGGATGGATAAGGTGGTAGATAGATCTGAGGCATCAGCATCCCCTGCAATCTGCTGTCCCATCATGTCGATACGGTCCAACAAAGCATTGGCTCGGCTGACGGTCCCAGAATGTGCATCTATGACTGTCCTAGCCTGAAAAACAATGACATATCTGTCAGCTATGGCAGCATCTCTGGCTAGAATAGCAGCATCTCTCTCGGCAATGGCGGCATCCCTCTCAGATTCAATAGCAATCAAAGACAGTCGGATCCGGCTATGTTCAGTGTCCTGACTAGGGGGAGAATCGGCTGAGATCGAGTGATATATGGTATCATCTGGGAAAGTCACTCCAGAATCATCAATAGTCCCAGTCCGACTCACACCAACCGCATCCGCATCTCCGCGCAACCATTGCACATAAGCGAATGTCTGGATGGGGCAACTGTCATTATACTCGGTCAGGATCCTACGAGGCCAAAGATCATATACCCGTAGTAGATCCCTCTCTGTCTGGGATGATATAAGGAATCGGTAGTCGGCCGCACCCGCGAAGAGGTGGAAATCCTGTGTCTGATCAAACTGCCCCATGACCGCCAGGGGATGATAAGTCGTCACGCCCCTCAAACCAACAATGGGAATGAAGTCCAGGTCGGGCACATGAGTCAAGAAGCTCATAAAGGAGAAATAACCCGAATAGACCAGTAGATGAAAGGGATCCTCGATGACCGACATAAATGCTGTCCAGGAGGCCGCATCAATACAGCTCACAGGACGAAATGAAAACTGCGTGGTTATGTCATGACTGAAGCAAAACCCTTGGCGACGGAAATGGCCGATGGGGCTAAGATGACTCATGAACCACACATACAACAAAGTCAAGCTCCCTCGGAATACTCTGCCTCGGAAAGACTGACAGTATGAGGCTAACATGTAAGTATCCGCCAATATCATGGGAAGAATGGTGTGATCCTCCTGAAGGGCCCTGACGGCCGCGACCACCCGCATGTCCAAATGATCAGGTCCCGCGGGCAAGTACAGAACTGAGATGATACAGGCCATCAAAACGTCTAGCCTCAAAACGCCCCAGCGCTCCTCCGATACAGAAAAATCCCCAGGAAAGTGGCGAAAACTGTTAGGTGAGCCGAATCGGTCAATCAAAAAGTGAAGAGGAACCAGGTGATCTAATGTGATCGCCGATAGCAGAACTGCTCTCCGCAACCCAGTAAAAGTCAAGAACTGACGGCGCATGGGACCAGACGTGATCCTGGCACAAGGTCTATCCAAAGGCAAACCGATGAGGCGACCATACTCCTCGAGGGTGGGGGTCAGCTCTACTGTCCCTAGCCTGAACACTTGACGAACAGGGGCCCAATATCTCAAAATACCATCCACAAAGCCCGCTGGCACATGAAAGGTTAATAAGGACCGAGAGTGTCCCAAAAGACCATCTGCGATGACCCTGTCGGCCGGCGATAAACCGTCCAACCAACGGAGGAGGCTGCCAACCAACCCTGTAGGAGGAATGGAATCCAAGCATGCCACGACATCTGTGGACGTCATCTGTGAAAAAAATAGTATCAAAAAGACCGTACAAGGGTCATTCTCTATCCATGAATAAAAAGCATGCATCGTACAGACAATAATAAAGCAAATGAATTTCATAAGGATAAAAGATAAAGAACTGTGCATAAATAAATAAATGAGTTCAGTACATAGTGCATGAAATGAAAAAAATCTAAACAAGTACAGGTACAAAAGCCCTATCCTATCCTGATCTAGATAAAGTCAATCTCATCTATGAAGGCGGGATCCTCAAACTGATCCCCTAGGGTCGCCGAAGTCGAGGGCCCAAAGTTCATGTCGGGGATGTATGGCCGCGCGGTGGCATCAGATGAGCTCGGGCCCGCATCATAACCCGCACCATCAGGATCATAGGTATAAGCCTCCTCCGGGGTCCAGCCTAACACCCGAAGAAATAGCGACAACTGCTCCACCTGGCGGGTCAAAGTGTCTATCTGCTCAGTGTGGGTGGGACTCCGAACGCAGGCTGCCCAGTCAGTCATCATCACCGAGCCGGGGACCATATCCCCGAGGAAGAAGGTAGCCCGGGTCTGGGGACCGATGGTACGAGGTACCCACCAAGCCCTGAAAGCCTCGCTCGTACTGGGGCCTGTGGAAAGCATCCGACCGTCCTCCCCGGCGAGCATGATCTCCGAGGGCTGAGAATCCAGCGGCCAGGAAGTAGTGAAAGGAAGGGAGTGCGGGATGCGGATCTCTCCAGTGACGCATCTGAATGCGCGCTCTCCCAGATACATCACCCAGCCTCCAACACTCTGCAAAGTGAGGCGACGGGTGGAAAGCTCGAACTCCGGGCCGGAAGGATGCCCGTCAGCAAACCCCACAGTCAGATGCTCGGAGAGGTAGGGAATCCAGACGACATCGGCAGCCGTGATCAACTCTAGCTGAATACGACAATGTGCAAAGCTGCCAGACACGGGGACCTCCTCCAGAGTACTGTGGTGCCATCGCCGACCCCGGGGATAAGTGTCCAGGCCCAGGGTAGTGATAGGCCTCAGACATGGAAGACGCTCGTAATCCCAGAACTGCGAACAGAAGCAGTGGAAAGCATGAAATAACCGACAAATGCAGAAAAGAGAAATGAAATAAAGGGAAGTGCAATAAGTAAAGAGGGAAAGAAGGCTCACCAGCAGAAAGTGGTAGAATCCGAGCCAGGCATCTGTCTGTCCCTCCGAGCGCAGACGCAGACCGTGGAGGAAATAAGCAAAGGTGAATGAACCCCAATCGTAGTCATCGATCCGGTCTACGTCTCTAACTGCCCCTACGACGCTAAAGTGGATGGTAGAGGAGTTGTTCCCTAGGAAACAACCCCTCATGATGGTCCAAGAAAACAAGCGTCGTAGCAGGATGTCACGAGTGCCCTGATCCGCTGGAATAGGCTGTGCGTATAGACCCCCAACGGCATCGACTGCCAAAGCACCGGACCGAATACTATGGGCCTTAAAGACCCGATCATCAGCAGCGAAGCCTAGCAAAGCTCGAACCTCCACTGGAGTGATATCAAGATCCAGGGGACACGGGACCCGGTGAACTCTATGCCCGTAATGTACCTCCAGTCCCAGGGGGTCAGCACGACCTCGCAGTCGAGAAGATGAAGAGACTGCGTATGGTGGAACCATCGCTCGGATAAAGCCCTCATGTAACCCCAGGGGCACTGACGGGGGATGATAGTGAAGAAGTGTCGAAAGCCCCAAGAGTCCACCATCTCCCGGTAATCACTATGCAGGGCCGCGTAGAGAGAGTAAATGTTGAACCAATTACCCCTCGGCTGGGTAAACTCAGGCACCTGTGAAAATCACCAATGGGTCAATCCAGATAGAACCGAAAATTGAGAAATCGAGAGCAAATGAAAAGCCGAATCGAGTATACCTCATTAGCCAACAAGAGATGCCGAGGGGTGACGACTGAGATCCCGACCCAATAGATCGGGTATCTGGACAGAAGCGCCAGATAAGGCGCGATGAGAGGGGGGAGCTGATGTGCTGGAAGACGGCTCTTCCACCGCAACCTCCGGAGGAACAACCTCCTCAACGTCCAGGTGATCAGGACGGATGACAGACTCCGCCAAGCGACGAGCCTGACGGGTACGAGGAGGAATAGGGGCAGGTGCAGCCCTACGACGGCGAACACCCGAAGTCCGAGAGGCGGAAGAGCTACTGGGCGCATCACGATCCATAGCTGGAATAGAACGTGCGAGAAAGAAGGTAAGTTCCCTTTTAAAATTATGTAATGAATATTCTAAATTTCTAGCCTCATCATATAATTAATGCAACATGATGCATGGTTATGGTATGCGCAATTAAAAAAAAAAAAAAAAAAAAATCGGCAGAGTTCCGTTTGTAAAATGGACATCCCATGCATATCCAAGCATGTTTTTCAAAGAACTCAAGCCACAACAGATCATATTTGCATTCATATGTGTAAATAAAGCATGTAAAATGCCATAAATGCATGATTTTCTTCCAAAAAGGAGCAAACATATACGTGAGACCGCCTCATGAACATAAAATAGGACTCACACAGTTAATACATAGCATGTATATATGATAATACATTACATAGCATTGTAAAGCATACATTTTGTCTCTAAACATTCAAATAGTCAAATGTATAGCAAAACATTGACGAAATTGAAAAGTGACCGGTCAAAGTGTTACCTGTAGCGTGTAGATCGATCCTACCGGAGCAGTTTTTGCAGGAAAGTTGAAAAATCGACAAAAGGCCCTTGCGAACAAGCAAAAATCGCGAGAAATCTGTGTGAGTTGGAAGTTGAAAGTGACAGATCTGGAAGCGGGCGCGCCGCTTATACATCCCGATCTTGGCCGCAGATGTATCTGCGGCTTGGCCGCAGATATATCTGCGACTGCCCGTAGATCCATCCGCGGCTGGCCCTGGTGGGTCCCCCACCTTGCTCCCTTGCGACCCATTTGACGTTGTTTGAATGAAAAAGATTACGAGATGGGTGTCCGGCGACGAAAACCGGCCCCGACGAGACAATCGACCGGCGACGATAACCGGCGATTACGACTTGGATGTCCGGCGACGGAAAACCGGCTCCGACAAGATAACCAACCGGCGACGATAACCGGGGGTTACGAGATGGGTGTCCGGCGACGAAAACCGGGCCCCGACGAGACAATCGACCGGCGACGATAACCGGGCGATTACGATTTGGATGTCCGGCAACGAAAACCGGCTCCGACAAGATAACCAACCGGCGACGATAACCGGGGGTTACGAGATGGGTGTCCGGCGACGAAAACCGGCCCCGACAAGACAATCGACCGGCGACGATAATCGGCGATTACGATTTGGATGTCCGGCGACGAAAACCGGCTCCGACAAGATAACCAGCCGGCAACGATAACCGGGGGTTACGAGATGGGTGTCCGGCGACGAAAACCGGCCCCGACAAGACAATCGACCGGCGACGATAACCGGTGATTACGACTTGGATGTCCGGCGACGAAAACCGGCTCCGACAAGATAACCAATCGGCGACGATAACCGGGGGTTACGAGATGGGTGTCCGGCGACGAAAACCGGCCCCGACAAGACAATCGACCGGCGACGATAACCGGGGATTACGACTTGGATGTCCGGCGACGAAAACCGGCTCCGACAAGATAACCAACCGGCGACGATAACCGGGGGTTACGAGATGGGTGTCCGGCGACGAAAACCGGCCCCGACAAGACAATCGACCGGCGATGATAACCGGCGATTACGACTTGGATGTCCGGCGAAGGAGTGGGCCCAAATGCGAGCGCCCGACACCACCGCAGTGATTGGCAATCAAAGCTGACGTGACAATAGGGCTATCCGAATTTGGCATTCCCGGAAGGTGTGGCACGCCTCCCAATGATTCCCGGACTGTAAAATACGAGCCTGTCAGCGAAAATTAGCGTCATGGCACGAGAATCGAGGTGTAGCACGAAAATCGAGAAAGTCAAGCCAGCCAGCCGCGGATTGATCTGCGGCCAAGTGGGTGCGCCAGCACGGAAACCAGGAAATCAGCACTATCAGCTGAGTGCGATGGGAGGTGGGCCAGCCAGCCGCAGATCAATCTGCGGCTGGCTCTAGCCAGCCTATTTCAGCTCATTTCCTCTTGCAGAAGAGAAGAGAAGAGTTTTTTTGGCGAAAGAAGAAGAAAATCAGCAGCAGTTTTAGCTCGGAAATAGAGAGAAATAGCAAAAATTCTTGCAACAATTGAGAGAAAAAGAGAGGAATTTCCCCTTGTTGTTGGATTATATCAATACATCTCATATTTCACTCAATACACAAGTTTTCTACACAATTTTTGGTATCATTTGCAAGGTGAAAATCTCCTTATTTTTGCAACTTCTGTCATGTCATTTGGCTAAAATTAAATTGCAATTCTCAAGAATATTGTTGAACAAGCATGGATTAGGGATTATTGGTGAGGGTTCCATCGGAACAAAATTCTTTCTAATAACCCGAGGATATCCAATTGATGAAATTTTTAGTTTGTTTATGATAATTTATCGGGTGTAATTTATTTAGATTGTCATTTTCGGATGTCATGGTGTATTATATAAATTCGGGTTGGTTAATCATGTAGTATTCATTTTGTGGGCATGTCCATAATCTCGTGTGAGCCTAGGAAACGCGACCCCGTGGTTCAAATCCGATAATGGACGTTTTGATGTATGTATAGATTCTAAGGTGCTCGTTTTTGTAATATGTAACCGTTGGGCCTTAAAACGACGTTAAGACGAGAATCGGGTTTAAGGCCCCGTATTAGTGGAATAACGTGATTGTTGGCGTTTGGGGGTATTTTGATGGCTTACATTGCCCGTGGATAGCCCCAACGCATGTTTTATGCTTGATTATATTTCGTGACACCAAAATGGATTTCAAAAAGATTAAACGATAAAGATCTTTTCTAAAATCAATCAAGGTAGGATATTAGCATCACGAGGCTAAAAATTTGGAAATGCTAATAAAAGTTGATTCCTATTCTACGAGAAAGCTAAAAGAGGTTATTTTCAAATGTCACAAAAATGGGTTTTATAAAAGAACGAAACGTTTTATTAAACCTTGATACATAGGGTGAAAGAGATTCTAGAAATTGGCCCATCAATTATGAAAGCAACGTATAAATCTCGATTCCTATTTTGGCTAAGGTTTAATAAACTCATGTTTTACCAAAACAACACTTAGTAAAAAATCGCATAGCTTTTGCCAATTAAAATCAAATCTTTCTCAATAAGAAATAGGGTTTTCTCGTAAATACCGGAAAAGACATTTTGAAGCACTCTCAAAAACTAAAAGCACGATTTTTCCCTAAAAACCCAAATAATTCTTTCATTACAAACTCACCACAACATTCATTTAGGCACACACATACACACACACGCACACATACACATTCTGTGAATTAAAGGATAGGAAAAAGTATCAAGATTGCGGTAACCGTGTTTTTACGGAAGTCGAGGGGTGCCTCCATAACACCTTCCCCTCACTTAAGCAAAAGCCCCGAAAAAAACTCCATGAATCTCGATTCGCAGACCAATTAATTCGGAGTCACATATGAGCCAGCGATTTATAAAAACTCGGATGAGTTGGTACATCCATTTCAAATTATACCAACTGGCGACTCTGGTTAATTGGCTCATCATAAAACATGATCTTTCAAAACCCCGTCGACATCAATGCCGACCTTTTCCAAAAAATCATCTAAACCAAAAGGCTAAAATAGGAAAAGGACGAGAGACGAGAAAACGCCGGCGTCGAC
>CM068385.1:70311182-70438378 GCA_034770075.1 Aralia elata
TCTCACAATTCTAATTGGTTTGTTGGGTTTTTGGTTGGTCCCTCTTGGAACTAAACAAGTCCAAATCAAATACCCAGGAAAATACCACAAATATATCCGAAAAACCTCCCCACTTTTGTACCAAAAACTGGTAAATAACTCTACCCAAAATTAAAAGATGGGTATCTCACCATAAAATATTGGGATAGGTAAAAGTAAATTATTATGGGATTTGTCCCAAAATATTCGGGAACACCCATTTAATACATTTCGGGATACGGGCTTATAAAATCACGTATCAGCTCAAATAAAATTTCCGACACTTGAAAAAATTATTCGTACGCATACACGTATTTATGAAATTTATTAACATCGAAAAAGACACACAAAATTTTATGGCGTGAATAGTGTCTCGGGGAAAACGTGCCCCGTGAATAGTGATTTAGCGACGCTACGCGAAATCAATTATTCACTTAAACAAAACCATAATACGAAATATTTCATGCATTCATATAATCCAAGTTGTCACACAACCTTTAAACATGCAACACAAAAATAATATTAATAAAATATAATATATTAATATTACTCAAAAATTTGAATTACAAGGAAATTCCAGAATTCTCGGTCGTTACATTGTGTGTGCACAACAAACCATATATTTATTCAAAGGGTAGACAACTCTTGTCAATTACATCAACTATGTAATTCCTTGTATTTTGCCTCTTAGATTATAATAGTCAAGTGTGTGCACATCCGAACTAAAATAATCCAAGTTAAGTTTCACCTACCATTTCCATATAAGCGAATAGAAAAATATAGTCCTTGTGTGTGCACAACAAAACTAGTATTGTTCAATTCCTTATAAAACATTTTTAATGTAATAAAGCCAACATCTTAAAAATTTAATATGAGTCTTGTGTGTGCACAACAAACTAATATTAAATAATTAATACTCTATTGTTTTATCATGCTAGAAGGCTACGTTTGATATTTTTGAAATACTTTTAAACGTATTCAACTTAATATTATGAAATGAGGGTTTTGTTATTAATTGTCTCATCTTGTTTAGTGCGCATGCAAGTATATATATATAAATACGCGTCATATTAAACATTCATCAACATGAATAATAATATATTTAATATATATATTATAAGCATGCATTCATAGAATACTATATTCTATATGGGATGATTATGGACTTAATCTAATTTGATTCACTTGAGCCACCGAGTAAATCAATAGGTCAAACCTAGGGTGCAAGAATAAATTTGAATATAACTATTACATTCAACCCAGGCTTCATTACAAATGGGTCTTCAATGCTCCCTGCTCTTCGGTTCTAATTTCTTGAGTAACTTTACAAAATCCTATTACACTCTATTTTAACAAAATAGAAAACCTTGATCACAGTCAAGGGGAAGTACATATGAAGAGAGATAGAAATTACATTTAGAAATTTAGATAGGCGAGGTACGCAGGACACCATTATGAATAAAACCATTCATTCAAGCATTCCATTCAAATTAAATTCAATCACATTGGTCAATAGTCCTTAATCATCCCCTATATATATCAACATATATAAAACCATTCATCTCATGAATAAATAAACATTCAATATATATAATTGATATCATTTAATGGGCAATTGACTAGTAGAAATCCAAAATCCAATTAAACACACAAATAAACTTCTTTATTTTAATCAATTCCAAATTAATATAAACTCCTTTATAAAAAATTTAGAATCTTTGTTCAAAATTGAAATCCAATATTAATTAAAATAAACTACTTTATTTTAAACCAATTCCAAGTCCAAAATAAACATCTTTATTTTTAACATTGAAATTTTAAAATTGGAAAATCAACAAATAAAAAAAAAAATTTATGTATGAACAGTGCCCGTGAACAGTTCCCGATGAACAGTTCCGGCGAGAACAGTTCCCGTTGAACAGTTCCGGCGTGAACAGTTCCCGTTGAACAGTTTTTTTTTTTTTTTTATTTTGATGTTTTTCCAAAAAATATAATTTCATACTAACAATTATACCCAAAAAATTATTCTAAACACATATCAACATATATATGATTGACACAATTAATAGTACGCATAAGGATGGCTCTTGATACCATTGAAAGTTTGCAAAATCACAATCGAAATGAGATACGCAACGGAAAATGAAAATTAAAATTTTTGCAACTTATCCATGAATCACCTTATGCATAGCTATTAATTGAAGAAGAAGATGAACAAGAGTTATACCTTAATAGATCCAACCTTTGAACCGCTACAAGATATACTCCTTGTTGATTTCTTCAATCTCCTCCTTTCTTTGTTCCTTGGATTAAACACTAGCTTCAAAGTGTATGAAGCACTCTAGAGGTGATCCACCAAGAATGATTATATGGAACAATATTTGATTTTTACAAATCTTGGATGGCTAATCCAATAAGTTCTTTTATCCCTAACTCTTAAGAATAACAAGAACAATATATGAAGAACACTTTGAAGATTTGATCAACAACTTGATCTCTAATTTTTTGTGTACTTGAGATGGAGGCTACTAGTTCATAACTTTAGTTTGCTTAGTTAGGTTTAATTAGGGAGAAACCCTAATTTAATTAGTATTCCACCAAGTATAATACTTACATAATATGTAAGTATCAATATTCTCCTAACCCACATGTTTTGCATTTAAGCACTTAACACATGTTTTGCAATTATTTGACCAAATTTAAATTTGCATTTAATTTAAATGATATTTACATTTCATTTAAATTAATTCTTAATCTAATTAAGAATTAAATGATAATAATAATAATAAGATTTCTCTTATTAATTTATAATTCAGTATTTCTCCAAATATATCATTATAAATATTAAGCATTTCAATTTATTCAACTAATAAATTAAATACTTAATTTATTATCATTAAGCCAATTGTTTCCAATATAATATTATTCTTTTTGCGGTGTGACCCTTTAGGTTCAATATTATGCCGGTCATAGAATAAATAAATTAGAACTATTCTAATATTATTTATAATGAATTAAACTCCTTTAATTCATATATAAATAAATATTATTTATTCTACATCATGAGGGACACATTACGATAATGTATCATGACTATCCGTATAATATGAAATCAACGTTTAATCACATAGAACCTATTCAGCAGTAGTTACCGTACAATTCAATCCTTCTACCGTATAATGTCCCGATTAAATATAAGACATGGAATTACTGACAAGTCTTATTTTATTTAATCATATGCATTTCGATCCAAGAATGCACAACTCCGATTAATGTAAATTAGAAACTCCTTTCTAATTTCATTCAACCCTGGCCAGGGATTTCTGAGCTGTCATTTATCAAATCGCATAGGACATTCTCTCCCTTTATCAGAAGTAGTAGATCCTTTGTCGATCATTCACCTACCTTCGTGTATACTTTATTATACCCGTACATACCCTATGACATACCCAAAGGTATTAAGGAATATGACAAAGTATAACTTAACATACACAAGGTACTATGATGATCGCAAGTCCAAGGATCACTTGTACAACTATCACTTAAGAACTTCCCTATTGACAAGTAAATAAAACTCCATTAGAGTTCTTTAAGCGAGTCATGTTCAGTGAACTTATTCTCCAATAAGCACTTACATACTTGCTTTAGTGTCTCCACACAAATGATTATGAGATCAATCATCATCTTCTAAAGATCAAGCATAGTATGTACTAATCTATCCGGATCAGTAATCCCAATATTAGTGATCCAACGATTAAGAACATTTTAGTTTTGAGCTTTCTTCAATTTAGATCTCACTAGCATGATCTCATCATGATTCTAAAAGCATTGCTCGAAAACTATGGGTTCATCACATTTATTAATTCAACCAATTAACATGGATAAAATATGCCTTTTATTCTATTATTAATATTTGAATAAGATTACAAAGTAAATGCTTATTACATCAAATATAATTGGCTTGAGGGCATATTACTCTCAGTGGAGGGGTATGGCTGCACAGGTGAATCCCCCAATGAGCGAGGCGGAGATGGTAATGACCTTTGTGGATATTCAGGAGGCGCCCTATTATGAGCGAGTGATAGCGGGGATTGGAAGACCTTTTGCCGAAATGATAAAGCATGGAGAAATGGTTGACATGGAGTTAAAGTCTGGCAAGATCCGGGACTTCACAACTCTAGAAACAGTTACGGAGCAAATCCAGAGTGGAAACTATGGCAGTGCTTCCCGCAGGACCCAAAAGAGAAAGGAGGAAGATGTTTCCCTCATCCTGCAGGGATCATCTAGGAAGGTGGAGAATAGCCCTCCAGTGCAAATACAGAGATTTGCGCCACCCCGACAACCTAATTTCGATAATCAAAGGATGGACGGACGAAGAAGATTTGAAACCATCAGAGATCGGGTATTCACCCCGCTTGGGGATCCTCTTGAACAGATTTTGGCAGTATTAATAGCACAGAGAAAGATAGTCGATTTGGCACCCCCAATTGACCCGAAAGGGAGAAGATTTGACCCGAGTAAGAAGTGTGCGTACCACTCGGGTTCCCCTGGTCATGATACTCAGGAATGCTGGACGCTGAAGCACAAGATTCAGAACATGATCGATAGCGGGGAGATCGTGGTGGAACAACCAGAGTCACCAAATGTTAAAGTCAATCCCCTGCCTAAGCATGATGAGGAAGGGGTCAATGTGGTGGAAGCCAGCGAAGCCGGAGGACCACCAAGGCTGAATTATATAAAGAGATCGATGAGATGATTGGCATGACAAGCGATCAGGAGAATATACGAGGGACACCGATTAGGTTGGCGGGTCTGAGCAGGGGTATCACAGAGGCGCCTATCAGGTTAACGACTCTGAAACTTCTCACCGTTGTAGCAGGACCACAAATCCCCATTAGCAGTCTGAAAATAGTACCGTGGAATTACGGGGGAGTATCAGAGGAGGCGGCCAGTTGTGCTTCGGTAACATCAAAGGGAAATCCTTTGTATCTTCCAGGACGAGTCCTTGAGAGCAAAGGGAAGAAGAACGAAAAGATATCCGAGGAGAAAGCTGTGGAATTCTTGAGGAAGATGAATCATTCAGAAGCCAGGGGGTCAAGGTGTTGAGCGAGGAATCGACTCTAACATCGATCCTGGATTTGGTATTATCATCCGACGATCACTGCAAAATTCTGGCCAAAGTCCTGGAAGAGGCACACATTTCCAAGGTGATTAGCAAAGAAGGTTTTGGCCATCTAGTGGACCATCTGTTAGAAGACAATGTAATATCGTTCACAGATGATGATATCCCCAAAGAAGGAAGGGGGCATCGGAAACCGCTGCATATTGCGGTAATCTCATCAGGATATGTTATGAATGGGGTGCTAATTGATGGGGGATCAGCATTGAATATCTGTCCATTCAGTACATTGGAAAAAATGAACGTCAATCCCAAGCGCTTGCGGGCCAGTTATGTGGCGGTACGAGCCTTTGACGGATCCTGGAAGGATACGATGGGGGAAATAGAATTGCCCGTGGAGATAGGGCCGTGTACTTTTGATATTTCATTCCAAGTCCTGGATATCGCAGCAAGTTATAACATGTTATTGGGAAGGCCATGGATACACATGGCCGGGGCAGTTCCCTCTACGCTGCACCAGCAAATTAAGTTTATCATCGACGGGAATCTGGTGACGGTCTTTGCAGAGCGTAATGGCCCTTCTCCTTCTAGGAATGGCCTGTCGGTGATTAATGTGGATGAATCGGTGGTACCCGCCAGTTTTCAGGCGCTGGAAATCAATACTCCCCACTTCAGATGTCTGGGGGCTCCAGCCGTAAAACCTAAGGTCTCTCCTGAACTTACCTTTGTTGCTAGAGAAATGATGAAGATGAAGTTTCGACTTGGGCAAGGGTTAGGAAAGAACAGTCAAGGAATTACTGAGCCTATTCAACTGCCCAATCAGATAGGCAAGGCAGGGTTGGGGTATTATGGAGGCGTAGAATAGAAACGCTCTCAAGGGGGGACCCCAACTCAACTGGCCGAAAGTCTAATGCTGAAGGTCAACAATGAACAAAGTACTGGCAAGCCTATGTCTGAGACAGGAGGTGAAAAATGGACCCCCACGAATGATGAGTCGGCCAAAAAGGAGAGTTTCCTGCAGGAGGTCATGCAACAGTTTGAAACCAAGTGTTATATCCCTGGACAGTCAGTAGGCAGTGGAAAAGGGAAGGATGTTGCCACGCCGTCAGGAGCCCAACAGAGTATGTATGTCATCAATTGGGCGGGGCTGACTATTCCTGAAGAGGTTATAAAGAAGGACCAATGCGATGTGGTTGTAGTCATCGAGGAAGTTTCCGATGCGAAGCCGCCTTTCATCTGTCGCATTCCGGCCGATCTGACCACCGACAATTGGACAATGGAGCCAGTAATATCCAAACGAGGGTAAAATATGGCGTCAAGATGTTATACCCCGGATGATGGGGGATGAATAGATACCCGTTTTTATCCTTTATTTTGAATTTTGCATGGTTATGTTATTTTGTCATGTTATTTTAAAGATGATAGTTGTGGGAAAATGACTTTTATATATGACAAATATTTTTGTTTCATGTCAGGTGTACCAATTTGAGTATTTCTTGCCTAACAAATAATTTTTCGAATTTGAAAGATGACTATGATTTTGATATTGAGCTGAATTTTGATTTAATGGGCATTGAGCAGGATGAGACAGATAATGACGACACGCCTGACGAGATCAAAGGATGGGTCGAAGACAAACCCAAACCCAACTTAGACCAAACCATCACCATAAATATCGGAACCCCTGACAAACCCAAAGAGCTCAAGACAGGGACAGATCTGACCCCTAGCCAGAAAACAGAATTAACCGAGTTGTTAAGCCAGTATGAGGATGTTTTTGCCTGGTCTCATGAGGACATGATCGGATTGTCCACCGACATTGTGGTACACCGGTTGCCCATCAAGGAGGGTTTCAAGCCTGTCAAGCAGAAACTAAGAAAGCTAAAACCGGAGTGGAGTTTGAAGGTGAAGGAAGAAATCGTCAAACAGTTCAAGGCTGAAATCATTATGGTGTCTACTTACCCGGAATGGCTGTCCAATATAGTCCCAGTGGCTAAGCCTGGAGGGAAGGTGAGGGTATGTGTCGACTATAGAGATCTGAACAAGGCCAATCTCAAGGACAACTTCCCAGTGCCTTTTATACACATCTTGGTGGATAACACAGCCCAATACGAGATGTACTCTTTTGTTGATTGCTTTGCGGGGTATCATCAGATAATGGTGGCGGAGGAAGACCGGGAAAAGACCGCTTTCATCACCCCTTGGGGCACCTTCTGCTACAGACGATTGGCCTTCGGTGTCACAAATGCGGGGGCTACTTATCAGAGAGCCATGATGGACCTATTCCACGACATGATGCACAAGGAGATAGAGGTCTACGTGGATGACATTATCATGAAATCGAGGGTAGAATCTGATCATATAACCCATCTCAAGAAGTTATTCGATCGGCTCAGAAAATATAATTTGAAGCTCAATCCGGCAAAGTGTGCTTTTGGAGTGCAGTCGGGCAAGCTCTTGGGATTCCTGGTTAGTAATCGGGGCATTGAGTTGGATCCGGCGAAGATTAAGGCCATTGTGGATATGCCGGCACCTCGCACAGAAAGGGAGATAAGAGGATTTCTGGGAAGAATAAACTTCATCAGCCGCTTCATATCCCACTTGACAACTACATGCGAGCCGATTTTTAAACTGTTAAGGAAAGATGTCTCCCAAGAGTGGAATAAGCAATGCCAGAAAGCCTTTCAGACCATTAAGAAGCAGCTGACAGAAGCACCGGTGCTGGTACCCCCGAAGGATGAGATCCCTCTGTTTATGTATATATCGGTCAATGTCATTGCGATGGAATGTATGCTGGGACAGAAGAATGAATCAGGCAAAGAGCAGGCCATCTATTACCTCAGCAAGAGATTTAGCCAATGTGAACAGAATTACACCCCCATCGAAAGGACCTGTTGTGCTTTGGCGTGGGCTGCAGTGAGATTACAGCACTATCTCCATGGGCACACTACGTACCTGATATCGAGAATAGATCCCCTGAAGTATATCTTTGAAAGGCCCATGTTGAACTGTCGATTGTCAAGGTGGCAGTTAATCTTACAGCAGTTCGACATCGTATACGTAACTCAGAAAGCCATGAAAGGGCAGGGAATTGCAAATCAGTTGTCAGAAATGCCAGCAGGGGGGATGGAGCCTTTAGAAACTCCTTTGCCAGGCGAAGATGTATTCTGGGTCTTACACACGAGATGTGATGACGAGGGGTAGTTCTGGAAGTTGTATTTTGATGGTGCCATGAATGCTGAAGGGGCAGGAGCCGGAGCAGTCCTGGTCTCTATCACCGGAGAGCAATACCCTGTGGCCACTAAATTGCAGTTCAGTAATTCGAATAACGCAGCTGAGTATGAGAGATGTATATTGGGACTCCGTTTTGCCCGCGATATGGGAGTAAAAAGACTAGCGGTGTTCGGGGATTCAGAGCTGGTAATCAGACAGGCGATCGGGGTGTATAGCACTAAGGAGCTCCGGTTACTTCCATACCACCGATGTGTTATCCAATTAATGCGAGAATTTGAAGATATCGCTTTCCGACATATCCCCCGGGGACGGAATGATTTTGCCGATGCATTGGCAACTCTGGCTTCCTTAATCCACATAATCAAAAGGAGGGACATTCCGCAGATTGAAATAGCGGTACAGAATGCCCCGGCATACGAGGAGCATGTGGCAGTATTGTCGGAGGAGGTTGTTCTACCAGATCAGCCTTGGTATCACAACATAAGGGAGTATCTGAGGGATAGATCCATTCCCGACCAAGCAAGCCGAGCTGAGAGGTTGAGAATCCAAAAGATGGCAATGAAATTTTATCTGAGCGGGGATTCACTGTACAAGAGGGATGCAGGTTTGGGATTGTTGCAATGTGTAAATGAAACGCAGGCCCAAAAGATTATGGACGAAATACATGGTGGAGTGTGTGGGCCACACATGAGTGGACCGATGCTGGCCAAAAAGATCTCGAGAACGGGGCATTACTGGTTAACACTGAAGGCCGACTGCGATGATCATGTCAAACGATGTTACCAATGCCAGGCGCACGGCAATGTAATCCATGCGCCTCCCAATGAACTGCATTGTATGACCTCCCCTTGGCCATTCTCAATGTGGGGTATGGATGTAATC
Source organism: Aralia elata (assembly GCA_034770075.1). Taxonomy (NCBI): domain Eukaryota; kingdom Viridiplantae; phylum Streptophyta; class Magnoliopsida; order Apiales; family Araliaceae; genus Aralia; species Aralia elata. The sequence goes on from CM068385.1 coordinate 70,320,436, forward strand.
GGACCAGTAGAGCCCAAAGTAAGCAACGGACACCGATTTATCTTCGTCATGATCGATTATTTCACTAAATGGGTAGAAGCAGCTTCTTTCCCCAAAGTAACTCAGGAGATCATCGTCCGTTTCATCAGGAATAATGTCATTTGCCGATACGGGCAACCTGAGGTCTTAGTCTCTGACAATGCCAAGAATTTGAACAATGCCCTCATGAAGGAATTATGTGACCAGTTTAAGATCAAACACCTCAATTCTGTGATTTACCGTCCTAAGATGAATGGGGCAGTGGAGGCTGTAAATAAGAATATCAAGAAGATCATGGCGAGAATGTCTGCCAATCATCGGGGATGGCCGGATCTGCTACCTCTCACCCTGCTGGCGTACAGAACGTCAGTGTGTACTTCTACAAGGGCAACTCCTTACGCTTTGGTATACGGAATGGAGGTTGTTCTGCCAGTTGAGGTTGAGATGGCGTCCCTCAGAATCTTGATTGATGCTCAGATAAACGAGGAGGATTGGATGCAAAGTCGGTACGACCAGTTGGCCCTAATTGATGAAAGGAGGGTGGCTGCTGTTTTGCACGGTCAGTTATATCAGCAAAGAATCTCTCGATCGTACGACAAAAAGGTAAGACCTCGGAAGTTCAAGGAAAATGACCTAGTGCTAAAGAGAGTCATGCCTTGTCAAGATGAAGCCAAAGGGAAGTTTGCCCCGAGCTGGGAAGGACCTTTTGTGATTAAGAAAGTGTTGTCCGGAGGAGCCCTCATATTGCAAGAGATGGACGGTGAGGTGTTTCCACAACCCATAAATTCTGACTCGGTGAAGCGGTTCTACGCCTAAAAAAAATCATCATTTTCTCCTCTTTCTTTGAAGAACGAACTACGTAGGACCTGATTTCCCGACTTGTGGGAGTACGTTGGCAGCCGTCAGGGCACGGTCCATTTCTTTACAAAATAATACTTTCTCTAACCAAAACCGATTCCCAACAGCCAGAAAAACCTTCCTATACCCTCGAAACCAGCCACCTAATCAGTTTCATCTCAAATGACATAACCTTAACCCAACCAAGCAGTTAGCCAAAATCTAAGACTCAGTCCGATGAAATCAATAGGGTGTGCGGCAATAATTGTCAAATCTCCATTAAGACTTGAGAAGAGAAAGAAGGCGAAATATCAAAATCGTGGTTAGCTGGATAAAATGAGGATCCAATGAAAGGCAACGATACGATAAAAAGGGAAAATGACTAAATTTAAATGCATGTCTACATATATGAGTCATTTTGTTACAAGATTTCTCTTTCGATAACCGATGAAACTGACATAGTCTATGCAGGAAATAAAATGATCTACAAATCTGAAACTAATTGGAGCAGGATGGATAAGGTGGTGGATAGATCTGAAGCATCGGCATCCCCTGCAATCTGCTGCCCCATCATGTCGATGCAATCCAATAAAGCAGTGGCTCGGCTAACAGTCTCAGAGTGAGCATCTATAACTGCCCTAGTTTACAATACAATGGCGTCTCTGTCAGTGAGGGCAGCATCTCTGGCCAGAATAGCAACATCTCTCTCAACAAGGGCAGCGTCCCTCTCAGCCTCAGTAGTAATCAAGGCCAGTCGGATCCGGCTATCCTCAGTAACCCGACTAGGGGCAGAATCAGCTGAGATGGAATAAGGAATATGGGCGAGAGTGGAGAAGCTTTCAAAATCATATCTGGACATCATCTTTGTAGACTCGGGAGGAATAAATACCTCTGGGGTGGTATCATCTGTGAAAATCACCCGAGAGTCATCAAATACTCCAGTCTGACTCAAACCAACCATATCAGAGTCTCCGTGTAACCATTGCATATAAGCAGATGTCTGAATGGGGCAACTCTCACTATACTCGGCAAAAATCCTACGAGACCAAAGATCATATACCCGCAGTAGATCTCTCTCTGTCTGGGGTGATATGAGGAATCGGTAGTCGGCTGCGCCCGTGAAAGGGTGAAAATCCTGTATCTGATCAAACTGCCCCATAACCGCCAAGGGATGATAAGTCGTCACGCCCCTCAAGCCAGAAATAGGGATGAAATCCAAGGTGGGCACATGAGTCGAGAAGTTCATGAAGGAGCAATAACCCAAATAGATCAAGAGATGAAAGGGCTCCTCAATAGCCGATAAGAATCCTATCCAGGAAGCCGCATCAGTACAGCTCACGGGACGGAACAAAAATTGCATGGCTATGTCGTGGCTGAAGCAAAACCCATGGCGACGGAAACGACCGATGGGGCTGAGATGGCTCATAAACCATACATACAATAAAACAGAGCTCCCTCTGAATACTCTGCCTCGGAAGGACTGACAATATGAGGCTGACATGTAAGTGTCTACTAGTATCATGGGAATAATGGTGTGATCCTCCTAAAGGGCTCTAGTGGCCGCAATAACTCGCATATCCAACAGATCGGATCCGGCTGGCAGATACAAAACTGAGATAACACAAGCCATCAAAACATCTACTCTCAAAGCGCCCCAACGCTCCTCAGATACGAAAAAATCACCAGAGAATAGATGAAAACTGTCGGGTGAGCCGAATCGGTCAATCAGGAAATGAAGGGGAACTAGATGGTCTGATGTGATCACCGATAACAGAACTGTCCTCCGCAACCCAGTAAAAGTCAAGAATTGACGGCGCATGGGACCAGCTGTGACCCTAGCACAAGGACCATCCAAAGACAAGCCGGTAAAGCGGGCATACTCCTCGAAAGTAGGGGTCAGCTCCACTGTCCCTAATCTGAATACCTGACAGGCAGGGGCCCAATAGCTCAGAATACCCTCCGCAAAGCCCGCCGGCACCTGAAAGGATAATAAGGACCAGGAATATCCCAGAAGACCATCTGCAATAACCTTGTCACCCGGCGACAAACTGTCCAACCAGCGGAAAAGCCTAACCAACCCTGTGGGAGGATCGAGATCCAAACGTACCACGGCGTCTGGTGACGACATCTGTGAAAAATAGTGTCAAAAAGACTGTGCAGGGGTCATTAATCATCCATGAATAAAAAGCATGCATCATACAGTTAATAATAGGGCAATTGAATTGTCATAATGATGAAACTGTGCATAAATAAATAAAAGAGTTCAATACATAGTGCATGAAATGGAAAAAGAAACTGAACAGGTTCAAGTACAAAAAAGCCCTATCCTATCATGATCTACTCAAAAGTAATATCATCTATGAAGTCAGGGTTCTCAAACTGATCCCCCGGAGTAGAAGTCGAAGTCGAAGCCCCGAAGTTAATATCTGGGATATATGGTTGCACTGGGGCATCAGATGAGTTCGGGCCTGCATCGAAACCCGCACTGTCTGGGTCATACGCATAAGCATCCTCTGGGGTCCGGCCTAACACCCTAAGATATAAGGATAGCTGGTCCACCTGGCGGGTCAGAGTAGCAATCTGCTCAGCATGGGTAGGAGCCCGAACACAGGTAGCCCAATCAGTCATCATCACCGATCCAGAGACCATATTTCCAAGGAAAAATGTGGCCCGAGTCTGAGGACCGATAGTGCGGGGCACCCACTAGGTACGGAAAGCCTCACTCGTGCTGGGACCTGAAGAAAGTGTCAGGCCATCCTCTCCCTCCAGCATAATCTCTGAGGGCTGAGAGTCCATCGGTCAGGATGTAGTAAAGGGGAGGGAATGCGGAATACGGATCTCTCCAGTTACGCATCTGAATGTGCGCTCTCCCAAATACATCACCCATCCTCTAACACTCTACAAAGTAAGGCGACGGGTGGAAAGTGCGAACTCTGGGCCGGAAGGGTATCCGTCTGTAAACTCCACAGTCAGATGCTCAGAAAGATAAGGAGTCCAGACGACCTCAGCGACGGTGATCAACTCCAACTGAATACGGCAGTGGGCGAAGCTGCCAGACACCGGGACCTCCTCTAAAGTACTGTGGTGCCACCGCCGACCCTTGGGATAGGTATCCAGACCGAGAGTCGTGACAGGCCTCAGGCATGGGAGTCACTCGTATGCCCAGAACTATGAAACAGAGACAGAAAACGACATGAGTAACCGGCAGATGCAGAGAAGGGAAATGAAATGATAGGAAGTGCAGTAAGAAAAGAAGGCTTACTAGCAGAAAGGGGTAAAACTCAAGCCAAGCGTCTGTTTGTCCCTCTGAGCGAAGACGGAGACCATGGAGGAAATAGGCGAAAGTGATGGATCCCCAGTCATAATCATCGATCCGATCCACATCCCTGATAGCTCCAACAACGCTGAAGTGAATGGTAGAAGAGTTGTTCCCTAGGAAATAACCCCTCATAATCGTCAGGAACAGATGCCGGAGCAGAATGTCACGAGTAGCTCGGTCTACAGGGAAGGGCGTCGCATAGATACCTCCAACAGCATCAACAGCCAATGCTCCGGACCGAATGCTGCGGGCCTTGAAGACCCGGTCCTTAGCGGCGAAACCCAATAGAGATCGGACCTCCGCTGGAGTAATATCGAGATCTAGGGGAACACGAACTCCGGTGAACTCGATGCCGGTAATGTACCTCCAATCCCAAGGAGTCAGCACAACCTCGCAGTCCAAGAGATGAAGGGACTGGGTCTGGTGGAACCATCGCTCAGATAAAGCCCTCATATAACCCCATGGGCACTGACGGGGAATGATGGTGAAGAAAGAACGGAAACCCCAGGAGTCCACCACCGTGCGGTAATTAGCGTGCAGTGCTGTGTAGAGGGAATAGATGTTAAACCAGTTGCCCCTCGGTTGAGTGAACTCGGGCACCTGTGGCAATCACTAATGGATCAGTCCAGATACGAACAGAGATTGGGAATGAATTCAGAGGAGTAATGAGTATACCTCATTAGCGACGAGAAATGCTGAGGGGTGACGACTGAGATCTCGACCCAACAGATCGGGCACCTGAACAGAGGCACCAGGTAGAACGCGGCGAGTAGGGGGAGCTGGTGTGCCGGAGGGCGGCCCCTCTGCCTCAATGTCCGGAAGAACGGCCTCATCAACCTCAAGATGGTCAGGCCGGACGACAGCCTCCGCCAGTCGACGAGCCTGGCGAGTCCGAGTCAAAACCGGGGCAGGTACAGCCCTACGGCGGCGAACACCCAAGGCACGAGGTGCAGTGGAGCTACTGGGAGCGTCAGGATCCATAGCTGGAACGACACAGTAGAAGAGGGAGGTACATCATATTTCGAATTATATCACAAACATTTTATTTGCCTATCTTCATCGTAGAATTAATGCAGCATGATGCATGGTTACTGTATATGCGTAAATTATATTTTAGTGGGACTCCAGTTTTTTTTAAAAGAAAAAATAAAGAATTAAATAAAATTTCGGCAGAGTTTCGTCTATAAAATGAGCATCTCATGCACAGCCGGGCATGTTTTCAATTAACCCAAGCCACAGCAGATCAAAATTGCATTTTATATGGTTAATTACGACATCAAGATGACCATAATGCATGCTCTCTTTCAAAAAAATGACAAGTATGTATGACCCACATCATGAACATAGAATATGACTCGCACAGTTGAGACATAACATATACATGCAATGATACATGGCATAGCATTTCAAAGCATACATTTCTATCTCTAAACATCCAAAATAGCAAATGTATAGTGAAACATTGACGAGATAAGAAAACAATCGGTCAAAATGTTACCCGTAGCGTGTAGATCGATCTAACCGGAGCGGTTTTTGCGAAAAGGTTGAAAAAATCGGCAAAAGGGACGTATGAAGGTGCAAAATCGTGAAAAGAAACAATGGGTAAAGGCTGAAAACGACAGATCTGGGAAGAGGCGAACAGATTAAAAAAGCCGATCTTGGCCGCAGATCAATCTGCGGCTGGGTCCGATCCTTGCTCTTTTTTCTCCTTTACAAAATTGATCAATTTTAAAAACCATTTGACTTGGTGTAAGAATAAAAAATACGAGATTTCGACCAATCGGGTGTGGAACACGACGAATCAATTTGTCGGGGCGAGACCTAGCAGGAACGAGGTGATTTACGAAACGATCAACCGGAAACGAGACCTGGTACCGACGAGACGATCAACCGGAGACGAGACCCGGTGCCGACGAGACGATCAACCGGAGACGAGACCCGGTGCCGACGAAACGATCAACCGGAAACGAGACCCGGTGCAAACGAGTCGATCAACCGGAAACGAGACCCGGTGCCGACGAGACGATCAACCGAAAACGAGACCCGGTGCCGACGAGACGATCAACCGGAGACGAGACCCGGTGCCGACGAGACGATCAACCGGAGACGAGACCTAATGCCGACGAGACGATCAACCGGAAACGAGACCCGGTGTAGACGAGTCGACCAATCGGAGACGAGAACCGGTGTAGACGAGTCGACCAATCGGAGACGAGAATCGATACAGACGAGTCAACCAATCAGAGACGAGAACCGATACAGGTGAGTCGACCAACCGGAAATGAGACCCGGTGCCGACGAGACGATCAACAGGAGACGAGACCCGGTGCCGACGAGACGATCAACCGGAAACGAGACCCGGTACAGATGAGTCGACCAATCGGAGACAAGAACTGATACAGACAAGTCGACTACTCGGAGACGAGAACTGATACAGGCAAGTCGACCAACCGGGAACGAGACCCGGTGTCGACGAGACGATCAACCGGAAACGAGACCCGGTGCAGACGAGTCGACCAATCAGAGACGAGAACCGATACAGATGAGTCGACCAATCGAAGACGAGAACCGATACAGGCGAGTCGACCAATCGGAGACAAGAACCGATACAGACGAGACAACCCATCGGAGACCAGACCCTACATCTACGAGACGATCGATCGGATACGAGACCCGACAGTTATGAGACGACGGCGATACCAAGACAACGACGATTACGAGACGGAGCACGACATCTGCGATAACGATTATAGCAACGACCTGTCAGAGACGGAACCCGACAACAACGATGCGATCAGCAATTGAGTCCTGTTGAGATCGATACTCACAATAAATTTACGATTGCATGATGCATCGACACCTTTACGAATGTTTGCATGCCTTGCATCTTGTGTTGCATCATAAGCTATATGTGTTGCATCATGTATGTACTGTCATTCTTATGCACCGTCATTCATGCATCGGGTGTCTACTTCTTTATCATGTTCATTTCATTTAACATTTCATAAACATGATAAAGAGGGGCAGCTGTAGACACCCAAATTTTGCACTTCGTATACTAACCCTGACAGGAGGGCAGAATCGTCAATTAACCCACCCTACGAGAACGAAAGGTCGACATGAGTACGAACACTCAAAGCCACCACAACGACTTGCGATCAAAGCCGACACGACAACGAGCGGATATCAGGAATCGACTAATGGCCACTACGCTTACCTGCTCGCCGGTGATCTAGTGGGGGTCGGGGGGCAGCGCCCCTGGAAACCAAGCTCCAAATACAAATCCTGTGTCATGTCGCAGCCATTCGAAACGAGCATTCCTAAATGGCATGGCACATTTCCCAGCGGTTCTCAGACTGCAAAATACAAGCCTTTTAGCAAAAACCAACAGTACGACATGAGAATCGAGGTGCGGTACGAAAATCGAGAAAATCAGTCCAGCCAGCCGCAGATCAATCCGTGGCCAATGATGGGAATACTGAAGTGCGCGGCGGGCTGAAGTGCGCGGCGGGCGCAGAGGAACCGAGGCTAGCCGCAGATCAATCTGCGGCCAAGCCGCGGATCAATCTACGGCTGCCTCTGGCAGCCTTTATCAATGCAATTCTTCATTTGGGATACAGGGAGTTCGGAAAGAAAAAAAAAGAGGAATAAGGCAGCAGCGAGAAAAGAGAGAGAAGAGAGAAAAAAAATGAGGATTTAGACCTCTTTTGTTAGATTGTATCACACACATTTTTTTACTCTATTCAATATTTGAGTTTATACGCATCGTGGTGTCATTTGCAAGGTGAAAAGCCTTTTTTTATAGCATTTTTGTTATATCATTTTGTTAAATTTTTTGTCATTCGGGCTATATTAAATGTAGTTTTCTTGTATGTTATTGAGGATCCATGGATTAAGGACTATTAGTGAGGGTTCCAACGGAACAAAATTCTTCCTAATGGCCCGATGATATCTATTTGGTGAATTTTTAGCTTGTTATGGTAATATATTATGCGTAGTGTATTTAGATTGCTATTTTAGGATATTGTGGTGTGTTAGGCAACCCGGTGTTGTTCATTTGTGTAGTATCCGTTTTGTGGGTGTGTAGAAATTTCGGATGTGAGCCTAGGAGCGCGACCCCGTGGTCCAAATCCGATGATGGATATTTTTGGGTGTATGTAGTAGGATCGATGTACCCTTTATTGTAAAGATGTAATTGTCGGGCCTTAAAACGATATCAAGTCGAAAATCGGGTTTAAGGCCCCGTAATAGTGAAATATGTGCTTGTGGGCATTTGGGGTTATTTTGATGGCTCACATGCCCATGAATAGTCCCCACGCATTTTAATGCTTGATTTGATTACACAAAAATTGATTTCAAAGCTAAACGATGAAGATTTCCATAAAATAAATCAAATTAGGTTATTAGCACCACGAGGCTTAAAATTGGAAGTGCTAATGAATGTTGATTCCTATTTAACGAGAAAGTTAAAGAAAAAATCATTTTCAAACATCACAAAAAATGATTTTATAAAAATAAATGACGTTTTATTAAATCTTTGTGCATAGGGTTAAAGAGATCCTAGAAGTTGCCCGTTATTTTATTTACGAAAGCAACGTATAGGTCTCGATTTCTATTTTGACGAAGGTTTAAAAGAATCTTGTTTTGCCAAAACGACACCTAGTAAAAAAAATCTCACAGCTTATTAAAATCAAACCTTTCTCATAAAGAATAAAGCTTTCTCGTATAAGCCGAAAGACATTCTAAAGCATTCTCAAAATAAAATACGACTTTTCATAAAAAACCCAAATGGTTTTTTCATGCAAAACTCACCACAACATTCACATAGGCACACATGCGCGCACACACACATTTTAAGAATTAAAGGATAGGAAAAGCATCGAGATTGCGGTAACCGTGTTTCACGGAAGTCGGGGGGTGCCTAACACCTTCCCATCGCTTAAGCAAGCCCCCGAACTCTATGAATCTCGGTTTGCAGACCAATTAATTCGGAGTCACATATGGGCCAGCGATTTACGAAAACGAAGCTCGGATGAGTTGGTACATCCATTTCAAATATACCAACTGGCGACTCTGGTCAATTGGCTCATCATAAAAAACGATCTTTCAAAACTCCGTCGACATTTGTGCCGACCTTTTCCAAAAAATCATCAAATAAAAAGGCTAAAATTGGAAAGGGTAGTAATTAGCATAGAAGCGATTCTCCCGGCGTCGACAATAACTGCTTGTAAATAGGACTTTTGTACTATATACATAAAATAATTTGGACATTACAACTGCTTGTAAAAGCATATTTACATAAAAATAAAAATTATAACTACGAGAGTATACCTCTTGTAGTTGCTACCTTTACTTCCAATCGCGTAGCGCTTCGATGCTTTGAAAGTAATTTTTATCTCACAATATCTCTCAGAATATAACTATAGAGTGTTTTTGCTCTTGAACTGCTCTTGAAAATAGTATAGAATGAATGAACTTAGCTTGCTATTTATAGGAAAACATAGTTTCGCTAATTGCACGTTAGGGGCTCGACTTATTACACTTTGGTATCTAGGTTAATTACACTTTAGTACCTAACAAATTCTTAGAATATTCTTCTAAGCTTCTCAATGAAAATATCTTCCAAGTTCGACAATGCAGCTTGCAATTGAACCTATCTTCTAAGCTCCTCAATGAAAATATCTTCCAAGCTTGACAATGCAGCTTGCAATCTAAGCTCCTCAATGAAAATATCTTCCAAGCTCGACAATGCAGCTTGCAATTGAACCTATTTTCTAAGTTTCTCAATGAAAATATCTTCCAAGCTCGACAATGCAGCTTGCAATCTAACCTATCTTCTAAGTTTCTCAATGAAAATATCTTCCAAGCTCGACAATGCAGCTTGCAATCTAACCTCCTCAATGAAAATATCTTCCAAGCTCGACAATGCAGCTTGCAATTGAACCTATCTTCTATGCTCCTCAATGAAAATATCTTCCAAGCTCAACAATGCAGTTTGCAATCTAAGCTCTTCAATGAAAATATCTTCTAAGCTCGACAATGCAGCGTGCAATTGAACTTATCTTCTAAGTTTCTCAATGAAAATATCTTCCAAGCTCGACAATGCAGCTTGCAATCTAACCTCCTCAATGAAAATATCTTCCAAGCTCGATAATGCAGCTTGCAATTGAACCTATCTTCTAAGCTCCTTAATGAAAATATCTTCCAAGCTTGACAGTGCAGCTTGCAATTGAACCTATCTTATAAACTCCTCAATGAAAATATCTTCTAAGCTCAACAATGCAGCTTGTCACCGTAAGCACGACAAATCACTTTGTCATTCCCAAGCACGACACAATAACTTGTCAAAAATAATTTGTCGGAATGCTTCTTGGTGAAATCGTGGAAAGCACGATAAATCATTTTGTCAATGTAAGCACGACTAAGCAGCTTGACCAAAAAAATTTATTTGACCTAATTCATCGTTTACACTATATAATCACAAAACACTTGCTTCGAAATATCGTTTCGATCTTTATTAAGCACATATGTTACAAAATTCGAATCTCATTCGGGCTTAAGGTTTTAAACTTCTCGATACCTAGTTTTATGTCACTAAATTAACTTCTAACCATATACGATCGTATTTATAATCCTCATAAATATTTGGGGTACTACAGATACTGAACCGGAAGAACTAAAATCTTTAATTCATTGGTTATTCTTATTACTTTAAATTATGTTTCTGTTAATTAGTGAAATCAAATTACAAACCCCTCCCTTTTTGGTAAACAAAGCATAAAATTAGACTAATCATTCTCTGTGGGATCGACTCTTACTTGCACTGCTACATTATTATCTTTCGCAGTAAGATTTTATTTTTGGTTGCTTGCGACAACATATCTAATTTTGTCGCCGTTGCCGAGGAGTGATTATTTGTCTTTATTTATTCTTTGTTTCTTTTTCTTCATTTCTTTTTGTTTCTTTGGTTTGCTTTTTTTTTAGTTGACAAAACTCCAGATGATGCAAGAACCTTAATTGCAAACATGGCGCAACAGTATGGAATTAGGATGGATTATAGGGTGAATGAGGTAAGTATATATAATCTTGAACATCAACTCTATGATTTAACTACTATGATTCAACAAATGGTTGCAGGGAACATACAAATAACAAATGTGTGTGGAATTTGCTCAGTGTCAGGTCATAATTCACACATGTGCCCAACACTACAAGAATATGAAATTGTTCAACAAGTGGGGAATTTTCAAGGGCAACCTCAGGAAAGATATGATCTCTACTCTAACACTTATAATTCAGGATAGAAAGATCATTCCAACTTGAGCTATGAAGATAATAGGCAGCTGGTGCTGAATGTTTTTCCACTTGAGCAGTCTAGTTTTCAACCGACTCAACAACAATACTCGCCTAGACAAGTTGCACATTTCCATTCTGGATCATCTCTTGAGGATATGATCAAAGTTATCATGACCCAAACACAACAGTTTCAACAAGAGACAAGGGCTTCCATACATAATTTGGAGAACTAGATAAGCTAGCTTGCTACCACAGTTGGTCAAGTGGAGGCACGAGATTTTCAAAAATTATCTTCTCAAGCTGTTGATAATCCAAGGGAGAATGTGAGTGCAATAACATTAAGGAGTAGTGAACAGTTGGAAGTACCCAAACCTATTGATGAAATTGATGAGGAAAAGTTCAAGAAGGAGGCAGAACCATTTAAGGTAATTATTAACTTTTCTGTTCAGGATGAGACTAATCTTTTACCTTTTTTAAATAGGAATTCAAAGCCTGTGGAGGAGCAACTAGGGGTAGAGGTGAATGAGCTAATAATTCCTACAGCTAGGATAATGCTGGATGTGCATAAAGTGCAGAAATCTTTTGATCAAATACAAGAGGGAAGCTTGGAGGTTGTCATCATCAGCAATTTTTAGTTAGACAAAGGAGAAAAAATTGAGCACACTCATGAATTGAAGGAGACAATAGCTGCAATGCATTCTTTATCAAAAATTTCAGATAAATATGCAATCTATTCCATTCAATTATCTGCTACTCATAAAAAAATGTTACCTTCTGTTGTGTAGGTTCCTAACTTGGAATTGAGACTATTCCCAATTTACTTAAAGTATACATGTCCAATTACGTAGCTTGAGAGGAATGATGTCGAGCCAATGACAATAAACAAAGGCGCTGCTTGGGAGGCAACCCAAGGGGAGTTCATTTCCTTTTATTTTCGCATTTAGAATTTGGTTATGTTGTTTACTTTTCTTTGCATTTTACTTTACATTAGGGACAATGTAAGTTTTAAGTGTGGGGGAAGGATTTAGGGTTTTTGAAAATTTTGTTTAGTTTGTTTTTGTTAGTTTAAATTTTGAATTTTGTGGGTATATTCTCTGCAAACCCTCACGAGATAAAACTCGTCCACTTAGGGTAACCTTAGGGTTTAAAGGCTTGTTGCACATGTTAAGTGCAATCGTATTTCCTACGAAAATGGGGTAGCTTTTAGAATAAGTCACTTGAGTAATGAGTTGAATTGGATTTTGATTTTTTAACCAATTATAAAATTTTGATTCTCGTTGATAACATTTTGAAAAATTGATAGACGTTGTATAGTTTGAATTCGGTTGTCACTACTACAAAACAGTAAAAAGATGACACTTAACTAACAACGTTTTTATAAAAAACGTTGTGATATTTTTAAGCACGACGTTTTTTGATAAAATGTTGTAGTTAGATATGCAAAAACGTTGTGGATTTATAAGGGGCAATTTTTGATTTTAAGATTATAACGTTTTTTTAAAAAAAAAAAAAAAAGGTTATGTATGTAAGAAACACGGAGGGAAGCGGGAGTTGGGTAAGAAAAAAAAAACACGAAGATATGAAGTGTATGTATATACTATATTCCCAAACCCTAAACCCTTCTTGGCACCTCTTTTCCCTTTCGATCAGCTCTACCTCTCTCTCTTAAAATCTCTCTTTTTCTCGCTCTGTGCAAGGCTGAGCAATAGCTAAACCACCAACAGCTATGGCGGATCTCAAAATCTCAGAGTCCCAAGATCTAACCCGAATAGAACACATAGGCGCTCATTCTCACATCCGTGGCCTCGGCCTAGACTCCACCCTTGAACCCCGTGTACTCTCAGATGGTATGGTCGGGCAGACAGTTGCCCGTAAAGTTGCCGGCGTCATTGTCCAGATGGTTAAGGAAGGCAAAATCGCAGGCCGAGGTGTTCTCCTGGCAGGCGAGCCCGGAACTGGTAAGAACGCAATCGCCATGGGTATGGCCAAGTCAATAGGCGAAGAAACCTCATTTGAAATGCTCACAGGCAGTGAACTCTTCTCTCTCGAGATGTCCAAGACAGAAGCCCTAGTGCAAGCTTTTCGCAAAGCTATCGGAGTCCGAATCAAAGAAGATTCCGAAGTGATTGAAGGTGAAGTTGTAGAAATTCAAATTGACCGCCCTACAGTGGCCGGAGCAGCCTCGAAGACTGGAAAATTGACGTTAAAGACTAATGAATGGAGACGGTTTATGATTTGGGGGCAAAGATGATCTCATGGGTACAATTGCACAATATTTCATCTCCGCCTATATACACCTGGAAGTTTTACTTGATCTTTAATTGGAGGAGATTTAAGTTAGAAATTGTGATATATCTTATATTTTGCTTGAAGTTAGTTTTTTCATTGTTAATGTCTGTTTTATTGCTTAATTTTATATGGCTCTACTCTGTTTTCATTGTTTTATTGTTTGGAGTTAGTTTTTTATTGCTAATATCTATTTTGTTTTTTATAATTGCTGATCTTATTATCCGACGGTCGGTGTTTGTATTTGATTTTGTTCATCTTTGTTTGTGTTTCCATTGTAAATCAAAATTTAAGTTCTGATTACAACATGCGACTATGGGGAGGGGGATAATGGATAAGGAGTATATTTTAGACAACATAAGTTACCAGCAAGGAAATAAGTTACATAAACTTAGAAAATCTCCTGTATTTTTATTTAGGAGAAAGATGAATTTGTGATAATATGCTTCAAATTGTGATACACCTCTTTGTAAAAGTGGATCAATATCATGTGTCCGGACATGTATCATATATTTTCCGAGTATATTTTATGTTTATACATTCTACATATTGGATTGTGTAACATATACCCACATCTATCTCTGGAGGGTAACTACTTAGATGGATGTAGCCTTCTACAAGAATTAAAGGAAAATAATGACCATGAGATGCAGGCAGAAATGATTACATATTCCATCACCTATTAATGTTAATGCTTGTTTGATGTTGTTGTAATATTTTTGCTTCTTATCTGCAGCAAAATGGGAATGGAAGTAACTGATATTTGTATGGACAAGGAGTCTCATCATTTTCTTTATTCAAATGGTGTTTCCTATGATTCAATTGACGAAACTGCCAGTCAGTTTGATGATCTAGACTCACCTGAGCATATCAATGGAAATTCAGCAGCCAGTATATTGAAAGAGAATACTGAAGCTAAGGAGTGTGAAGTGAAGGAATGCAGTACTAAAGACTCAGTTGAGATTTCTAAAGCTTTTCAAGTTGAAAAAAGTGAGGAGCAAGATATCCTGAGCTCAAAATGTGAGTCCGACCTGTCAGAGGAGAAGATGAAATCTGAAACCTAGAACACAAAGGATGATTGTAAAAATTCTGGAGCTTTGCTGAAACCTGCAACCAAATCAATTTCTGAAAATGTTAAAACGAAGTACACTGTTCCACAGCCATTTGTTCTGGCAACTAAAAAGCGTGCTCTATGCGGAACTCGTCCCACTGGGCCTGGAACCGAGCTCTTACTCCTGCGAGTAAATCATTTCATATAAACAGTTTGCATGTCCCAGTTCCTAAAAAGCAGAATGAGGTAACTCTTGTAGATTTGCACCAAAGCTTAATTTTAGGATTGCTCTCAATTTTCTTAATTTTTGTTTTGCTCCTTCACTAGTAGTTTCTGCTAATTTTAGTTCCTTTAACCACTTAATCCATTAAGATGTTAAATCTGTTTGAGTAGTTGGTCTTCAATGATATTTGGTTATTAATTATTTTTAATTCAACTGTGATGTCTTCTTCTTCCAGCGATTTGCTCTTGCTGCAGCAGAGCTTAATGGGGCTATATATGCTGTTGGTGGATTTGAAGGAAAGGATTACTTGAAGTAAGATAATTAGCAACTTTATCTTGTTCCTCCATTTAAAATGTATTCATGCTGGTGCACCCACTCACTCAAGCACATAATGCATTAATTTTGTAGTAGTGCTACAGGTCATTTTTGAACTATAGCAAAAATCAAGGTTCTAAAAGGCGCTAGGCGGGAGGTGGGCGGCCGGAGGGGGCCTAGGCGGGGCTTAGGCGGGGCCTAGGCGGGATTTTTATTTTAAGTCAATTTTAATATTTTATCTTATATTTATCCAAACAAAACAATAATATAAAGCAAAACAATCTATAATAAAGATAATAAAGGCATTTGCTTAAAGTTCAAACACATATCCATATTGCTAATGTCAAAGTTCAAACACAAACATGTAATTGTTCAAAGTTTAAACACAAACAAATAATCAAAAATACAAACTAATAGTCCTCATCTCCATATCTCTCTATATCTCTAACTCTTCTTCTCCATATCCTCCAAGATAATGTCTCCATCGGACTCACACTCATACTCCTTCAAGATAATTACCCACGACATTATTTTGTAACTTAGTTATTAAAATAAAAATAAAAAACAATTGCAGCTCTAATTTCTCCGCCTAGGCCACGCATAAAGGCTTAATTTCTCCGCCTTGTTCGTCTAGCCCCGTCTAGTCCAACCTAATCTCCCAGAGGGATTTTTTTGCCGTCTTGGACCTAGACGAGGTGCCTAGACGAGACGCCTAGGGGGCCTAGCGCCTAGGCGTGGCGGGAGGGGGGGGGGCCTAGCGCCTAGGCGGGGCCTAGGCGGACCTAGGCGGGGATTTTTAGAACAGTGGCAAAAATATTTCATCTCTCATTTCTCTTCATAGTTCTTTTAAAGTTTTGCATTAGACCTTGCTTGTTCTTTTAAAATATGCAAAAAGGCAATACTTTCAAAGAGCACCTCAAACTTCCTAGCGAAATTAGATGAAGAGCACGGGAAATTGAAGCTAGATGTTGTGGCATCTTTTCATGGTGCTACTATAAATAAAATGGTATAAAAGGCTCTTGATTTGGTTAAATTTTAACTTCAACTGAAGTTGTTATAGTGACAAGGTTGGGTCTTTTTAGAATACTTGAGCTTTCTATATGAGATATTAATGGTGCATAAAAAGAAACAATTTTTTGTATTCTGTTGTAGAACATATGTTGTGATACTAATAATGGTGTAACAAATAATTTCAAATCTAATTTTAACTGTTCAGTTTTAAATTCAGAACAAAGCTACAAGGATAGCATTTGAACTAAGAGGGACTTGCATTTATCTTGTTGGTAAGCAACTCTTTCTTATTACAATGCAACTTTGGTTATATTCTTATATTTGGAGTTAGATAGTTCTTTAAACTATTAGGGATTGCGTTATTACTTCTTTGACAGGTATAAATCCATTCTCAGTTATCTAATTTCAATATATGCAGGCATATAATATTATTTTTAGAAATATGGTTGTTCAAGTAAATTGCTTCGTTTCTTTTGTATGCAGTGACAGTTTGATTGAGGAAGTTGCAGTTTGTGTTTATGTAGTGAAATCCGCAAGTACCAAAAGAGTACTGAGCTCTTGATCATGAAACTGCCATTCCAGAGGCTTGTTCGTACATTATTGTATTATTTGAATTTTATTTGTTTGGGCAATGAATGACAAGCTGTGGTTTTTTTTTGGTTGCAGACTGATTTGCGTTTCTAGAGCCATGATGTTCTAGCTTTATAGGAGGCTGCTGAGGCATACCTTGTGGGTCTATTTGAAGACACCAACCTGTGTGCAATCTATGCTAAACGTGTGACAATCATGCCCAAGGACACCCAGTTGGCTAGGAGGATCCGTGGTGAGCGTGCTTAAGCTGGGGAAGATATTGCCAGATGGTGTGGTTGGTGGATTGGTGGTGTTTTATTGGTTCTCTGCTAAACTACGTAGATATAGATAGTGCTTATAAGTATTAGTCAAGTTATAGTTTTAGGTGATGGTTTCAATGATATTCGGTTTGTGGGTGGTGTGGTCTATAATGGGTTTGTTTTGTTTTTTGGTAATTCAATGTGTTTGTTGAATTTCATATTGCAACTAATGTAGTAGGATGGTTTCAATGATATTGGGTTTACGGGATTCTTGTGCACTGACTGACTACGATATTCAATGGGTTTTTTGAACAAATAGATAATAAACGTTGTTGCTTGCTAAAGTAGAGATCCAAAAATGTTGTATATATGCATCTATTACAACGTTATACGCATCCAACACCTTATGGAAAACAAATAGACAACGTTTTTAGGGAAAAAATGTTGTGTAATGTGTCAATAGACAACGTTTTAAAAACGTTGTGTAAATGTATCTAATAGATGACACTGTTAACCACGACGTTTCTGGGGGCCTATTACAACGTTTTTTAACAGTTATTTATTTACTTTTTCCTATTAGTGTGTATTTATTGATTATTACTTTATTTGAGACCCTTCACTATTGAGCACTTGTTCATTTGGTCGACCTAGTTTTAACTTGGAAAGAATTTTTTTAATTGAATGTTTAAGGGAGAAATTTTTGAACTCTATAATTTGTTTAACTTGAAGTAAACATGAGGTTTTATTTAAGAAAAGGGAAATAATTTAGGCAAAGGTTGGATGTTTGATTTAATAAAAAAAAAAGGAAAAAAAAAATTATGATTCATTGGTGAGTTGAGATGGAAAGTAAAACGCACTCAGTCATAAACACATGGTATGCAAGATGGAGCGTAAAACGCACTCGCTAGTAAGGTAGAGCATAAAATGCACTTACCGAATGAAGAAAAAGCCTTTTGATCCTCTAGTGTTATTTGCTTGTGTTAACCAAGAGTAGTGTGAAAATAAATGTTTAGAGTTTTTCTTTCTCCTTCAAGGCTTTAATTTCATAAATTTTTCTTAGTTCTAATTGGTTTGATACATGTGGATTCACACACACACGAAGGGTTAAGAGTAGAGTAAGATTGATAAGTAAGCTTGATTTTAGATAATGCATTGTTTTGAAGTTTTTCAAGAGTTATTGTTTTGAATCTTTGAGGTCAATGTTGAAGTTCATTTTAATTTGTGGCTCAAGGTTGTCAAGTTTGTTAATTTAATTAGTTAAATTTTTTGTTATAGTTTATTGTTGTTTTTCCCGAGGACGTGCAAAAGATAAGTGTCGGGGAATTTGATAAGTATAAAATATGTTATGTTTTTATCTCTTAATGTCTAGTCTTTTATACTTATTTGGAACCTAAATGTACTCACTATTATTATATTTTGATTTAGGTTGCAAATGGAGTCATTAAATGAAAATTGTGTTATTTCTACACTTTTAGACTATTTTGAAATCAGTCCGTCTACTTGAGGCCCAATTTTGTCCTTCGTCCAACCAATATCTCTTAATGCTCAAAGAAGGAAAATTGTAGATCTACTTCTTATCTTTTCGGATCATCTTGAAACGCCTAAATCAGAGCTCAAATGAGAGAGTTATGACCATTTTACCAACAGACGTTGAAGCTGAAAATTTCAGATTGTTTGACTTTTGGATAGATTGACCTCTAGGGCTTCGCTTGAGATTTGGATGGTGTTAGAATTTCCAAATGAGAATGTGGCCTCTTGAAGATTTTAGTAGACTTCTAAAACTTTCTGGAAGGTATGGTGAGCAAAAATCAGAGTTCGTTTGGGCCTCCAAACAATGTGTCAAAGTGAACTGATCCGACTCGCCTGGACTGGATTCCTGTTCGGACCAGTTGGAGTATTTGGGCCATAACTTGAGCTTTCCAACTCCAAATCAGGTGATTCAAAAGCCTAAATTCATTAGAAAGTCCAGGGCTACAACGTTCGGGCTTTGCCCAAGTCCAAAATCGGTGGTCTGCTAATTCAAAATTAGCTTACAAGATGCTAATCAGTTTAGTTATCAGATTTGGACTTTTAGCACATCACATGGGCACGTTTTTGGGTGGCTACTTCCTTGATTGGCTGATGCACATGAGTAGATTGAGTTTTTAATCTTGACTTATGATGATGGGTTAGCACACCATGAGTTCCTATAAATACCAAGTGAAGCTAGACTTGTATTTTGCTAAATCACACACTAAATCACACACCATTCTCCATATTTTCCAAATTATAATGTAGGTAGTAGGGAAAGAGGATCACCTCCATAGTGAGGTTGTTGTCCTCACCCCTTTTATATTTCAAGAAAGTATTTATTAGATTTATTATGTTAGGCTAGTTCTTCTATTCAGTTCGAAGGGGATGTTGAACCTTGTTCACAAGTAATGGTTTGATTAAATATACACTATTTATTCCTTCTTACATAAAGTTCATTCTTGATAATCTATTTTAACTGTTGAATGATATTTATTTTGATTAGTTTAATGTGATCAGTTAAGTCAATTTGATTAATTTCATCTGCTAGATTAAGGGACAATATTACGTGTAATTGATATTGTTCCTAATCATAAGTAGTAATTAGTGATACATGATTGTGGTCAAGCTTTTGAGTATTGTTATGACTATCGAAAGACATGTTAAATAATCCGAGCTTGTGTGATTGTTGTTTGGAATAGTCTAATTCCCTAGATCTTAATGCAATTGTTATATTAAATCTAAAAAGCTTGTTCTAGGTTATATAATGGTTAGAATCTTGTGAAGAGCTTGTTTCATTGAGTGATAATCTTAGGGGAGTTTCGGGTAGCAGAACTTGTTATTAACTAGGGTTATTAATTTCATTGAAGGATAAATATTGCTATACTTAATTATTTTATTGTTGTAAAAAGGTGATACTGAACCGGAAGAACTGAAATCTTTAATTCATTGGTTATTCTTATTACTTTAAATTTTGTTCTTGTTAATTAGTGAAATCAAATTACAAACCCCTTCCTTTTTGGTAAACAAAGCATAAAATTAGACTAATCATTCTTTGTGGGATCGACTCTTACTTGCACTGCTACATTATTATCTTTCGCAGTAAGGTTTTATTTTTGGTTGCTTGCGACAACATATCAAATTTTGGCGCCGTTGCCGGGGAGTGATTATTTGTCTTTATTTATTCTTTGTTTCTTTTTCTTCGTTTCTTTTTGTTTCTTTAGTTTGCTTCTTTTTTTAGTTGACAAAACTCCAGATGATGCAAGGACCTTAATTGCAAACATGGTGCAACAATATGGAATTAGGATGGATTATAGGGAGAATGAGGTAAGTATATATAATCTTGAACGTCAACTCTATGATTTAACTACTATGATTCAACAAATGGTTGCAGAGAACATGCAAATAGCAAATGTGTGTGGAATTTGCTCAGTGTCAGGTCATAATTCAGACATGTGCCCAACACTACAAAAATATGAAATTGTTTAACAATTGGGGAATTTTCAGGGGCAACCTCAAGAAAGATATGATCTCAACTCTAACACTTATAATTCAGGATGGAAAGATCATTCCAACTTGAGCTATGAAGATAATAGGCAGCTGGTGCTGAATGTTTTTCCACTTGAGCAGTCTAGTTTTCAACCGACTCAATAACAATACTCACCTAGACAAGTTGCACATTTCCATTCTGGATCATCTCTTGAGGATATGATCAAAGTTATCATGACCCAAACACAACAGTTTCAACAAGAGACAAGGGCTTCCATACATAATTTGGAGAACCAGATAAGCTAGCTTGCTACCACAGTTGGTCAAGTGGAGGCACGAGATTTTCAAAAATTACCTTCTCAAGCTGTTGATAATCCAAGGGAGAATGTGAGTGCAATAACATTAAGGAGTAGTGAACAGTTGGAAGTACCCAAACCTATTGATGAAATTGATAAGGAGCAGTTCAAGAAGGAGGCAGAACCATTTAAGGTAATTATTAACTTTTCTGTTCAGGATGAGACTAATCTTTTACCTTTTTTAAATAGGAATTCAAAGCCTGTGGAGGAGCAACTAGGGGTAGAGGTGAATGAGCTAATAATTCCTGCAGCTAGGATAATGCTGGATGTGCATAAAGTGCAGAAATCTTTTGATCAGATACAAAAGGGAAGCTTGGAGGTTGTCATCGTCAACAGTTTTGAGTTAGATAAAGGAGAAGAAATTGAGCAGACTCAAGAATTGAAGGAGACAACAACTACAATGCATTCTTTGTCAAAAATTTCAGATAAGTATGTAATCTATTCCATTCAATTATCTGCTACTCATAAAAAAATGTTCCCTTCTGGTGTGCAGGTTCTTAACTTGGAATTGAGACCATTACTAATTTACTTGAAGTATACATGTCCAATTACGTAGCTTAAGAGGAATGATGTCGAGCCAATAACAATAAACAAAGGCGCTGCTTGGGAGGCAACTTGAGGGGATTTCATTTCCTTTTATTTTCGCATTTAGATTTTGGTTATGTTGTTTACTTTTCTTTGCATTTTACTTTACATTAGGGACAATGTAAGTTTTAAGTGTGGGGAAGGATTTAGGGTATTTTAAAATTTTGTTTAGTTTGTTTTTGTTAGTTTGAATTTTGAATTTTGTGGGTATATTCATTGCAAACCCTCACGTGATAAAACTAGTCCACTTGGGGTAATATTGGGGTTTAAAGGCTTGTTACACATGTTAAGTGCAATCGTGTTTCCTACGAAAATGGGGTAGTTTTTAGAATAAGTCACTTGAGCAATAAGTCACTTGACCAATGATAAAATTTTGATTCTCGTTGGTAACATTTTGGAAAATTGATAGACGTTGTATAGTTTGAATTCAGTTGTCTTTATTGATTATTACTTTATTTGAGACCCTTCACTATTGAGCACTTGTCCATTTGGTGGACCTAGTTTTAACTTGGAAAGAATTTTTTTGATTGAATGTTTAAGGGAGAAATTTTTGAACTCTATCATTTGTTTGATCATAACTTGAAGTAAACATGAGGTTTTATTTAAGAAAAGGGAAATGATTTAGGCAAAGGTTGGATGTTGGATTTAATAAAAAAAAGGAAAAGAAAAATTATGAGTCATGTGGTGAGTTGAGATAAAGCGTAAAACGCACTCAGTCATAAACACCTAGCATGCAAGATGGAGCGTAAAACACACTCGCTGGTATGATGGAGCATAAAATGCACTTACCGAATGAAGAAAAAGCCTTTTGATCCTCTAGTGTTATTTGCTTATGTTAACCAAGAGTAGTGTGAAAATAGATGTTTAGAGTTTTTCTTTCTCCTTCAAGGCTTTAATTTCATAAATTTTTCTTAGTTCTAATTGGTTTGATACATGTGGATTCACACACACACGAAGGGTTAAGAGTAGAGTAAGATTGATAAGTAAGCTTGAATTTTAGATGATGCATTGTTTTGAAGTTTTTCAAGAGTTATTGTTTTGAATCTTTGAGGTCAATGTTGAAGTTCATTTTAATTTGTGGCTCAAGGTTGTCAAGTTTGTTAATTTAATTAGTTAAATTTTTTGTTATAGTTTATTTTTGTTTTTCCCGAGGACGTGCAAAAGATAAGTGTCGGGGAATTTGATAAGTATAAAATATGTTATGTTTTTATCTCTTAATGTCTAGTCTTTTATACTTATTTGGAACCCAAATGTACTCACTATTCTTATATTTTGATTTAGGTTGCAAATGGAGCCATTAAATGAAAATTGTGTTATTTCCGCACTTTTGGACTATTTTGAAATCAGTCCGTCCACTTAAGGCCCAATTTTGTCCTTCGTCCAACCAATATCTCTTAATGCTCAAAGAAGGAAAGTTGTAGATCTATTCTTATCTTTTCGGATCATCATGAAATGCCTAAATCAGAGCTCGGATGAGAGATTTATGACCATTTTACCAACAAACGTCAAAGCTGAAAATTTCAGATTGTTTGGCTTTTGGACAAATTGATCTCAGGGGCTTCGCTTGAGATTTGAATGGTGTTAGAATTTCCAAATGAGAATGTGGCCTAAGATTTTAGTAAACTTCTCAAGCTTTCTGGAAAGGTATGGTGAGCAAAAATCAGAGTTCGTTTGGGCCTCCAAACAATGTGTCAAACTGAACTGATCTGAATATCGATTGGACTGGATTCCTGTTCAGACCAGTTGAAGTATTTGAGCCATAACTTTAGCTTTCCAACTCCAAATCAGGTGATTCAAAAGACTAAATTTATTAGAAAGTCCAGGGCTACAACTTTCGGGCTTTGCCCAAGTCTCAAATCGGTGGTCTGCTGATTCAAAATTAGCTTACAAGGTGCTGATTAGTTTAGTTGTCAGATTTGGACTTTTAGCACATCACATGAGCACGTTTTTGGGTGGCTACTTCCTTGGTTGGCTGATGCACATGAGTAGATTGGATGTTTAATCTTGACTTATGATGATGGGTTAGCACACCATGAGTTCCTATAAATACCAAGTGAAGCTAGACTTGTATTTTGCTAATTCACACACTAAATCATACACCATTCTCCATATTCTCCAAATTCTAATGTAGGTAGTAGGGAAAGAGGATCACCTCCATAGTGAGGTTGTTGTCCTCACCCCTTTTATATTTCAAGAAAGTATTCATTAGATTTTTTATGTTAGGCTAGTTCTTCTATTCAGTTCGAAGGGGATGCTGAATCTTGTTCACAAGTAATGGTTTGATTAAATATACACTATTTATTCCTTCTTACATGAAGTTCATTCTTGATAATCTATTTTAACTGTTGAATGATATTTATTCCGATTAGTTTAATGTGATCAGTTAAGTCAATTTAATTAATTTTATCTGCTAGATTAAGGGACAGTATTACGTGTAATTGATATTGTTCCTAATCATAAGTAGTAATTAGTGATACATGATTGTGGTCAAGCTTTTGAGTATTGTTATGACTATCGAAAGACATGTTAAATAATCCGAGCTTGTGTGATTGTTGCTTGGAATAGTCTAATTCCCTAGATCTTAATGCAACTGTTATATTAAATCTAAAAAGCTTGTTCTAGGTTATATAATGGTTAGAATCTTGTGAAGAGCTTGTTTCATTGAGTGATAATCTTAGGGGAGTTTCGGGTAGCAGAACTTGTTATTAACTAGGGTTATTAATTTCATTGAAGGATAAATATTGCTATACTTAATTATTCTATTGTTGTAAAAAAGATGATACTGAACTGGAAGGGCTGAAATCTTTAAGTCATTGGTTATTCTTATTACTTTAAATTCTGTTCTTATTAATTAGTGAAATCAAATTACAAACCCCTCCCTTTTTGGTAAACAAAACATAAAATTAGACTAATTATTCTTTGTGGGATCGATTCTTACTTGCACTGTTACATTATTATATTTCGCAGTAAGGTTTTATTTTTGGTTGCTTGCGACAACATATCAAATTTTGGCGTCGTTACCGCGGAGTGATTATTTTTTCTTTATTTATTCTTTGTTTCTTTTTGTTTTTTTGGTTTGCTTCTTTTTTTAGTTGACAAAACTCCAGATGATGCAAGGACCTTAATTGCAAACATGGCAGAACAGTATGGAATTAGGATGGATTATAGGGTGAATGAGGTAAGTATATAGAATCTCGAATGTCAACTCTATGATTTAACTACTATGATTTAACAAATGGTTGGAGGTAACATGCAAATAGCAAATGTGTGTGGAATTTGCTTAGTGTCAGGTCGTAATTCAGACATGTGCCCAACACTACAAGAATATGAAATTGTTCAACAAGTGGGGAATTTTCAGGGGCAACCTCAGGAAAGATATGATCTTAACTTATAATTCAAGATGGAGAGATCATTCAAACTTGAGCTATGAAGATAATAGGCAGCTGGTGCAGAATGTTTTTCCACTTGAGTAGTCTAGTTTTCAACCGACTCAACAACAATACTCACCAAGACAAGTTGCACATTTCCATTCTGGATCATCTCTTGAGGATATGATCAAAGTTATCATGACCCAAACACAACAGTTTCAACAAGAGACAAGGGCTTCCATACATAATTTGGAGAACCAGATAAGTCAGCTTGCTACCACAGTTGGTCAAGTGGAGGCACGAGATTTTCAAAAATTACCTTCTCAAGCTGTTGATAATCCAAGGGGGAATGTGAGTGCAATAACATTAAGGAGTAGTGAACAGTTGGAAGTACCCAAACCCATTGATGAAATTGATGAGGAGCAGTTCAAGGAGGAGGCAAAACCATTTAAGGTAATTATTAACTTTTCTATTCAGGATGAGACTAATCTTTTAGCTTTTTCAAACAGGAATTCAAAGCCTATGGAGGAGCAACAAGGGGTAGAGGTGAATGAGCTAATAATTTCTGCAGCTAGGATAATGATGGATATGCATAAAGTGCAGAAATCTTTTGATCAAATACAAAAGGGAAGCTTGGAGGTTGTCATCATCAACAGTTTTGAGTTAGATAAAGGAGAAGAAATTGAGCAGACTCAAGAATTGAAGGAGACAATAGTTGCAATGCATTCTTTGCCAAAAATTTCAGATAACTATACAACTATTCCATTCAATTATCTGCTACTCATAAAAAAATGTTACCTTCTATTGTGCAGGTTCCTAACTTGGAATTGAGACCATTACCAATTCACTTGAAGTATACATGTCCAATTACGTAGCTTGAGAGGAATGATGTCGGGCCAATAACAATAAACAAAGGCGCTGTTTGGGAGGCAACCCAAGGGGAGTTTACTTCCTTTTATTTTCGCATTTAGATTTTGGTTATGTTGTTTACTTTTTCTTTGCATTTTACTTTACATTAGGGACAATGTAAGTTTTAAGTGTGGGGGAAGGATTTAGGGTGTTTTAGAATTTTGTTTAGTTTGTTTTGGTTAGTTTGAATTTTGAATTTTGTGGGATCGATTCTTACTTGCATTGCTACATTATTATCTTTCGCAGTAAGGTTTTATTTTTGGTTGCTTACGATAGTATATCATCGAGGAATATTCGTTCCGTTGGGAAATATTTTTTCTGTCGGGTAATATTCATTATGTCAGAAAATATTATATTCGGTAAAGTACGACGGCGTCGAAATAATCAATCATTGGTGAGCCCCACAACGACTAATTGTCGAATACCGAAAACGATAGAAATATTTTTTTTACTATCACCTTTAATAAAAATTGTCAACGGTATTATCACCTTTAACTATTAAAATACCCTATGATAAAAGTACTGTAGCACGCAGTGTTACACTGTAGCACGTGATATTCTGCAGTAGCACACGGTATTGCATAGTATTTCATATTATTGATTCAATAATTATTACAGTAGCAAATGCATAGTATTCTAACTCAATAATTGTTATAGTAACATCTGCACAATATTTTATATTATTGATTCAATAATTGCTACAACAACATATGCACAATATTTCATATTATTGATTCAATAATTGACACGACACAGTAACTCATATTATTTGATATGATATTACTAAGCTAGTTAGTATTATTGGCAATATCTAGAAATTTTGTCGAGGAAATGTGTTATTTAATTGCGCGTCGTTTATACGGAAGGCCTCTTCTTTACTAGGAACAATCGGGTTGCCAGAATTGCTAATCTATAATATTTGTGATATAAATAATGATAATCATTTATCTTTTGAATAAATAATTATTTATCTTTTGATAATGATTTATCTTTTGAATAAATAATGATTTAGCTTTTGAATAAATATGATAATAATTTATCTTTTGAATAAATAAAGATAATGATTTATCTTTTGAATAAATAATGATTTATCTTTTGAATAAATTGTTAGGTTTGTATATAACGCGAACATGCAATCAAATTATATAAATAAAGTGGAAGCGCGATAAAATCAAATTTTAAAATTTTATACAAACCATCACCATGATCTTTCTTTATGTACAATTATTAATTTAAACGAAAGAGATGGAGAATAAGAATTATACCCTTGTAGAATTTTAGCTTCCTCAGGTACAAGTTCACCTCCAATTCCTTCGCGTTCTTCTTGAATTCCACCGATTAAATTCTTTCCTTTGATCAACGTTAGCCACCCAAGTGTTTGGCCTTTAGAGGTGATCCACCAAGGAATAATACTTGTTCAAGAAGATGAGTGTTGGCAAAATCTTAGTTTCTATCTATATAGAAATTGTAAGTACTCTCCACAAATCTTATGCAAGAGTGTGTAACTCTAATCTATGATAAGACTTCTCTTATTTATAGATGTAGGAAAACTCTCCCTAAACTATTTACGATTAGGGTTTCTATTCTAATTAAATTCCTTTAATTAATTATTCTCCTAATCCAATTAAGAATTCATGATAGAGTACTTCTATTAATTAATTATCAATCCATATTAGGAATTAAATAATAGTAATAGTAATAATAATAATAATAAGACTCCTCTTATTAATTTATATTTAATATTTCCAAAATATTAAATAATAAATATTAAGATATTTAATTTATTCTATCTCCATAGACTAAATTAAATACACTTAACTTATTATTACAATTATGCTATTTACTTCTTAAATAAATATTTTCCTTTTGCGGTGTGACCATTTAGGTTCTTTATATTAAACCGGTTGTGAATAAATCAATTAGAACAATTCTAATCTTATTTAAATAAATAAATTAAACTATTTAATTCATTTAAATAAATAACATTTATTCTACAATAAGGGTAAGCCCTTAGCGATCAACGACTTTCCAGATAATATAGATTTCAATATTAATCACAAAAGAACCTTTAAGTGAATAGTTACTGTACAATTCAATCATTCTACCATACAATATCCCAATTGAATGTAAGACATGGAATTACTGTCAAGTCTTATTTTATTTAATTATATATATTTCGATTCCCAAATGCATAACTCTAAATAATGCAAATTAGAAACTCCTTTCTAATTTCATTCTGCCTTGGCCAAAGACTACAGAGTTGTCATTTACCGAATCACATAGGACATTCATATCTTTTACTAGAGGTGGTAGATTCTTTGTTGATCTTTCACCTATCTCCATGTACAACTTATTATACCCAATCATACCATTTGATATACCCTAAAGGTCTTAAGGGACATGTCAAAGTATAACTCATCATACACAAGATACTATAATGATCTCAAGTCCAAGGATCACTTGTACTACTATCACTAGAGGAATTTCTATTGACAAGCGAGTAAAACTCCATTAGGTATTCCTTAGCGAGTCACGTTCAGTGAACTTATTCTCCAATAAGCACATACATACTTGCTTTAGTGTCTCCACACAAATGATTATGAGATCAATCATCCTCTTTATAAGAGCAAGCAACGTATGTACTAATCTATCCGGATTCACTAATCCCCTTTTAGTAATCCAACGATTAGGAACGATTTTAGTTTTAAGCTTTCTAAGAATTTAGATCTCATTAGCATGATCATCATCATCATTCTAAAAGTATTGCTTAAAACTATGGGTTTATCACATATTAAATAATAGCATCATGTAGATAATGCAAAATGCCTTTAATAACCGAATAAGATTACAAAGTATATGCTACATCATATCAAATATGATTGGCTTGTGTGCATACTACTTTCAATCTCCCACTTGCACTAAAGCCAATCGCCATGGTATTTAATACCCTTCTTCTCTAAGTAACGATCATCCTGTTGTTGGATAAAGCTTTAGTAAATGGATATGCAATGTTGTTCTTAGGAGTCCACTATCTCTATAGTGACTTCTTCTCTTTCAATGACTTCTCTAATCAAATGAAAGTGCTGTAACACATGTTTGAATCCAAGATGAGACTTAGGAACTATTGATGCTCAAAGTACTCAATATTAATAAACTGACGTCTCAAATGCAATATCAACTATAAGCAACAATTACAAGAGCAAATGCAGTAGGAAATCAATTAACACTCTTGTACCTAGCCTCTGTCAGTTGGTGGGTGCGAAGAAGGTAAAGCCCTTTTCTTGAATCTCTCAATTTGTAGCTTGAAGCCTGACTGAGATGAACTGAGACTGATTTGTGGTCTCAATTTCTCAAATTAATTGACGAATTTCGAGTAGCTTCAATGGTGGTGACTGACAATGTTGGTATTGACTGGAAACCCTAATTGGAAATGAATTTGTGTGGAAAAGGGTTGCTCAATCCTCTGTGAAGTTGAAATCGAGAGTGGATTTGTGCTAGGGTTGGATTTCGAAGGGTTTGGGATGTTTTGAGTATGTGGGAGGTTGAGTTGCATAAGAGGGAATAATAAAAATTGGGCAGAAACTCGAGCGGGAGGGAAGATTTTAGGTTCAGCAATTCCGCGTCTCTCGCCCGGGCGAGAGATTTGTTCATGTTTTTCTCGCCGGGGCGAGTTCGCGTCGAGGCGAGAAATCCCAAGCCAAAATCCTCGCCACGGCGAGCTTACCTGCTGAAGCAAAATTTTATTTTTTTTATAAAAATTTTTGAATGGGACCATGTCTAATACCTCCCCCCTGTATTCATGCAACCTACAAAACACACTTTAGGAACAAAGGGCCAAAAATGACTCTCTAAAGCGACTCGACGCTGGAAAACCTCAACTAACACACAACACACTAAATATGAAAAACTTGAAAACTCACTATTATGACAAATGCAGTAAATAAGACACACACAAACTGAACATAAAGGATACGGAAGATGGTGGGTTGCCTCCCACCGAGCGCTTGGTTTAGAGTCCTCGGCCCGACTTTTCATTGCATCAAGATTGATCGGCTAGAGTGACTGAGGTTTTCTGGCGATCGAAGCATCCACCCCAATAATGCTTAAGTCGCTGGCCATTAACTTTGAATAATTCATATGGTTTATTACCATAAATTTCCACAGTGCCGTGAGGAAATGCGTGCTTGACAATGAAAGGCCCCGACCAACGTGACTTGAGCTTTCCTAGAAAAAGCCTCAATCTAGAGTTGTATAGCAGTACCGCTTGGCCGGGCTCGAATTTTCTATCAACAATTTTCTTATCATGCCATTTTTTTTACTTTTTCCTTGTACAATTTTGAGTTCTCATAAGCTTGCAGTCGGAACTCATCAAGTTCATTGAGTTGAAGAAGTCTTTTCTCGCCTACAGCTGTGAGATCAAAATTCATCTTTCTTATGGCCCAGAATGCCTTATGCTCAAGTTCAACTGGGAGATGGCATGCCTTGCCATAAACTAGCTGGTATGGTGACATGCCAATGGGTGTCTTATAAGCCGTTCTGTATGCCAAAAGTGCATCATCCAGCTTCATTGACCAATCCTTTCTTGTAGGATTGACGATCTTTTCCAAGATTTTCTTCACCTCTCTGTTAGAGACCTCTGCTTGGCCATTGGTCTGGGGGTGATATGCAGTAGCAATTCTGTGATTGACCCCATATTTTCTCAAGAGGGCTGCAAAGTGCTTATTGCAAAAATGACTCCCTTCATCACTGATCATGGCCCTTGGAGTACCGAACCTTGTGAAGATATTCTTTTGAAGAAATTTCAGCACTACCTTGGAGTCATTAGTAGGCAATGCAGCTGCCTCCACCCATTTAAATACGTAATCCACTGCCAAGAGAATGTATAGGTTGTTGAAAGAGGGCGAAAATGGCCCCATGAAGTATATACCCTAAATGTCAAAGACTTCAACCTCAAGGATCATGTTCAAAGGCATTTCATGTCGGTTAGAGATGTTCCCCATTTATTGACATCTATCACATCTTAGAACAAACTGATGAGCATCTTTAAACAATGTTAGCCAGAAGAACCCTACTTGCAACACCCTAGTAGCCGTCTTTTCACCCCCGTAATGACCTCCATATAACGAATCATGGCAGTGATGAAGAATGCTCTCAACCTCACTTTGTGGAACACACCTTCGAATCATTTGGTCCACACAATGTTTGAACAAATACGGCTCATCCCACATATACCTCTTCACGTCATGAAGAAACTTTTTCTTTTGCTGCCACGACAAGTCTGGGGGGAGTGTGTTACTAACCAAGTAGTTAGCAAAATCTGCATACCATGGAATTTCACTTTGAACCACAAATAGCTGTTCATCCGGAAAAGACTCATTAATTAGAACTTTATCTTCCTTGTCATGACCCGAATTCTCCAATCTAGATAGATGGTCGGCTACTTGGTTTTCAGTTCCCTTTCTGTCCCGAATTTCTAAGTCAGACTCTTGCAGCAATAGGATCCATCTAATCAACCTTGGTTTAGCATCCTTCTTTGCAATTAGATACCGAATAGATGAATGGTCCGTGAATACAACCACCCTTGTTCCAATTAAGTAAGATCGAAACTTGTCAAAAGCATACACTACCGCAAGCAATTCCTTCTCGGTAGTGGTGTAGTTGAGCTGTGTATCAGTTAAGGTTTTGATGGCGTAGTAAATAGCATGAAAAACCTTCTCCTTGTGCTGTCCCAAAACAACCCCAACTGCATAATCACTAGCATCACACATCAATTCGAAAGGCTTTGACCAATCCAGAACAACTATCACTGGTGCAGTGGTCAATTTCTTCTTTAAAAGTTCAAATGCGATCAAACACTCTTCATCAAACTTGAATGACACATCTTTCTCTAATAAACTGCATAAAGGCTTTGAGATCTTAGAAAAGTCCTTTATGACCCTTCGGTAAAACCCAGCATGTCCCAGAAAACTGTGAATACCCTTCACTGAAGATGGCGGAGGTAAATTTTCAATAGTTTCAAGTTTGGCTCTATCCACCTCTAGACTTTTTGATGACACTTTATGTCTCCGCTTTTGAATCAAGATTAGAATACAAGAATCAAAAGAACATCTGAGGGTCACAAGACCACGAACTATGTCCCAGGTTATTAAGTATTTTTACTTTAAACCTTTAACAGTCGTAAGACTATATGGACCTTACTTCTCGTACTTAGGGGGTTCAGCCCTTTGTACCATGTATGTGCACAACATCTAAACGCTAACGCGTAAAATAATCTCTTATAAAAGGGTTGTTCATCTCAGTTTGACATCGGAGTCCACACCAAAGGAAGTTTGGTTTGGATTTACTTCAATAACGCTTCTAGAATTTAGAACGCTCATCAACTATGGACTAGTCGAATCAATAAGGGTGGGTTTGCTAGTATTTTTGCCTAAATTTATACTAGCAAAAATACACAAGTATACGCAGTCCACAAGTAATATAATGATAAGAGAGTGTCGAACCCACAGAGAAAATTATGCAATTTATAATAATAAAAATCAATTCTAAACTAACTCAATTAAAGTAAACAAAAGATCAATTATGTATTGGTGTGAAAATTCTAATTACACAAATTAAATAAATTACGAAAACAAATATTATTGGAAACTTAAGATTACAATTTCACTTATTACTTCATTTAAATCCATATACTTCCTGTTAAATTATGAAAAACATTTCAGATTGTTAATCAGGAACTCACCACTATCTAAGACCACTTCTCAGTGTATCCTAGACAAATCAACCCAAATCTACACAGGCTAGAATTAAGTTGAACACCCTAAATAACTAATTCACTATATCTCTATGTGAATTACAATTAAAAAGGATTTGAAGCTCAGGTTCCTTATCAGATTACATGCGACGTGTAGGTATATCTCTCTCCTAAACACAAATTATGGATCCCAAACGTAAGTAGAAAACATAATCACATGCTATTATGATCAGATCTAAACCTATAATTCATCTCTCAACTTCATAAAGGTTATGACGGTAATTACTGGCCAAGTAATTAAACAATTAAACTCAAATCATAATAGACAATCTGAAAATATATAGCAATAATTAACGAGGAAGCATATTGATAAAAACTACATAATAAGATCTATTGCAATCTTAAAAAAAAAAATTAGTTCATAGCTAAACTGAAATTCATAATCCACAAATTAAATAGCATTCAAAATTACAAACTAAGAGATAGAGAAGAGAAATAAAGCTCTGAAAGTAGCCCCAGATCTCTCCTTAGCTCCTACAATGATTCCAATGTGTTATCCAAATTGCTTCAAGTCTCCAATTGATTACAAATCAAGAATAAGTCTCTTAATTCGTAGATAAATAAAAACTCCTTAAAAATAGCTATTTATAGTACCTACTATTCGTCCAACATCACATAGAAAAGATAAGTTTGATTACAAATCAAATTCCAATCAAAACTCAGAAAGTCAAACTTCAACTCCTGGTCAACTGCCGACATAGCGCGGCCGCGCTAGGTCCCTTCACAAATCCGGCGTGCCCGCGCAGTTCTTCACCTGAGCTTCAGTCTGGCAACCAGCGCGCGCGCAACTTTCCTTCATAGTAACGGCGCGGCCGCGTAGCTCTTCAGTACTTCAGACTTTGGCTTCCTTAGTACTTCAATTTCCATCAACTTTGGTTCAACTGCAACATACCTACAAAAACACAGAAACACATGAAAAGTAACTAGAACTCAAGGATTTCAGCAATAATACAGTCAATTGGTATCCAATTCGTAGGTATGAAACCTTCTCATCAAATACCCCCAAACTTAAACTATTGCTTGTCCCCAAGCAATGCAACACAATGCAACAGAACAAAACACAATGAATGTAGACTAACAATCCTATGAATCCAACCAACAAGTAAGTAGCCAATCACTCCAAGCCTCAGAAATATAATCAAAGAACCTCAACAGAAAATCAAAGCAATATAAAATACTGATCCCAACTAGTCAGATAAATCCACCTGTCATCACCCAAGTTGTGTGTGTGTATTCCGCAATCATTAAACCCAACTACAGTTCAAATTTAGCTACATAAACAGATTTATAACAAGAATATGTCAATTTTCATTCAATTTCAGTAACAATGACAAATCCAGTTAAACTCAAGCAAATACTAAGCATAAAGGCAAAATGAGGTTTATTTCTACTCTAATCCTACCACGAGTACGTTTTACGCTCCATCTCGCGTTTCATGCTTTTCAGTGCAATGCCAGACTCTATTAGGCTTTTCAGAGCCGTTTATGTAGCGAGTTTTCAATCAATGACTCTCAAACCAGACGATTTTAGGGCACTTAGTGTTGAGACACCCCTAAGGATCTAATTACCCGAATGACAAAGGCCACAGAGTCCAACCATTCAAAGCATTTATTCATCATTTTTTCTTCATTTTTTTCTTCATT
Source organism: Aralia elata (assembly GCA_034770075.1). Lineage (NCBI taxonomy): Eukaryota > Viridiplantae > Streptophyta > Magnoliopsida > Apiales > Araliaceae > Aralia > Aralia elata. The sequence goes on from CM068385.1 coordinate 70,354,792, forward strand.
TTTTTTCATAAAATTACCACATAGATACCCCCAAACTTAAGTTTTTACTCAATTCTCACCTTCATTGCCAAGTCACTGTTTTCTCCTTATAGTTCCAAAAATATCCCAAATTAGAAAAATGATTATGTAACTATTGAACTAAAGCTGAGCAAAACAATCCAATTAGGTGCTACCCGGTGACTTAAGTTTCAGACAAGCAAAATTATCTTTATGATCAGACAAGCAAAATTATCCTTATGATCAGAACAATATCTCCATATTAACTATCAATGTTGTCAAAGCTAACAAATAAACACAACAACTTCATCATTGGTCTGGTTAAAAGCAACTACTCAACAATTGGATTCATGCAAAACTAAATAAATGCAAACACAACTAACTAAATGCAAACACGTACTAAATGATATGCACAACTAAACAAAGCATAACTACAAATAAAACTAACCCCCCTCAAACTCATAATAGACAATGTCCTCATTGTAAAATTAAAGCACAGGGGGAAAGAAAGAAACTTCCCTAAGTAGCAGCATCATCATCTCTCGTACTAGGCTCGGGAGGAGTATCAGGCGGTGGGTAAGAACCAGTAAAACCAAATATGGGAAACTGAATCTGCACACCCAACTGACCAAAGGCATGCGTCAATACTCCAGAAAAGGAAGTAGAATAAGTCTAAAAATCAGCATGTAAAGCATCCATCCTCCGCTGAAGACGACGCATAACCTGCTCCTGATGGGCATATATCATGGGTGTCATTGGTACTGAAGCCTCCGCTTCCTCTTCTGCTTCCTCCTTATCCCCCAACAAAAATCTAAGCCCTCTAGGATGAGACTCGCCACCATCCCATACTACGTACCGCTTGATGTGATTATGATCTATATCCTTCATTGGTAGTAATAGAGACTCGTTCTCCCATGTAACTCCAGCCGCTAAACAAAGCCGACTAATAATTGAGGCATGTAAGATTCCTGCAGAAGTACTCCCTCGCATAGAACGCAGCATGGATGAGTAAATGAGGGCCCCCACATCAAACAATTTACCCTTGAGAATCCCAAATAGCAGTATAGCCCTCTCTTTCGTTACATCATTCTGATGCCTCATAGGAAGCATACTCGCACAAATGAAGCCATACCATGCCTTGGCGTAGCGATTTAGGGTAGTGTGTGGGAAGTGGAGTTTCTGAGTAGTTCCGACCTTGGTAGTCCACTTGGTATCAGGCTTGCACATCACGGAAACAATCATATCCAAATCAATGTCCGAACTCTTGTAGGCCAACCAGTCGGAACCGTCTTCAGGGAGTGTTGGCAGTCGATACAGATTATTGATGGCCTTTTTATCATATCTCACTTCTATGCCCCGTACAAAAGATATTCCGTTTTGCGTCTCTCGTGCATTAGCATAAAATTCACACACAATTGCCATTGATGCAGGCATAGGAGAATCAACAAAAAGTGCCCAGCCATGCTCTATAATCTGTCTTTTGATCATACCATCTTCATCACTCGGCTTCAATCCTCTTTCCACAACAAAATTCTTTCCAAGCCAGACATCCAAATAGTTATGTTGAGCAGAAAGATTCACAAACCTATGTGTGTCCAACACGTCCCTAGCCTCAATTTCGTCATCACTACTACTCGATGAGGAAACCACACGTGCTCTCTTAGATGCCATTAAAATATACTTCACAATATAGCAACTCAACAATTATAACAGAACTCTAATCAATGTAACCCAATATAGTAATTCCAAGTGCTAACAATCTTCACTATACTGCAAATATATAACTAACCCAATGTAGCATAAACAGTTGAACAAAGATTACCAGAACTTGGAACGTGATCAGAGAAATCCTAACTGTGCACGACTTCTCCGGAACTAAAGCATTGGAACGTGTGAAATGTGGTAGAGAGGTTAAGGTTATGGAGATAACTGTCAGAGATTGTGGGAAGTAGTTAGGGTTTGAATGTGAGTAGATAATATGTATGCTTGGAAGGATGACAGAAAAGGTTTATGAGTATAGGGTTTGATTAGATTTGGAAGAATGAAGTTGATTTGAATTAAAAATAGGAGAGTGGGAGAGTGGGTTCGAATTTGGGTTGGATTGGGAGTTTAATTTCGAGTGGCTGATAAGGCAAAATAAGTAGGGCACAATCGGGTCGGGTTATAAAAATTAACTCCCAGGTCCAGGTCGCGGCGCGCCCGCGCAGTTTGGTAGTTTAAAACGGCGCCAATATGTTGTTCTGGTAGACTGCGCGCCCGCGCCAGTATGCCTTGTAATTCCTGCGCGGCCGCGCTGCCCTGCATCTTGCTATTGTTGTTCTTTTTCTTCCTGGATGCATGACCACTAGTTTGACAAGATGCAACCTGCAAAAGCAATGTTCATATATTATACTCCTAAAATAATAAATTAACTACTCTAACTACTAAGAAAAACATAAAATAGATAAATGAATGGCTTGCCTCCCATTAAGCGCTTGATTTTAAGTCTTTCAGCCTGACTACTCTCTGTTTCATTTCGGATTGGAGAGAATAACTGAGGATTTCTGGCGATCGTAATCACCACCCCAATAATTCTTTAAGCGCTATCCGTTGACTTTGAATGGCTCATCCGAATTAGTTCTTGCTATCTCTACTGCACCATGCAGGAAGACTTGTTATATAATGAATGGGCCCGACCATCTTGATTTTAGCTTCCTAGGAAACAATCTCAGTCTTGAATTATACAGCAGCACTACTTGCCCCGGTTCAAACTTCCGTTGTATGATCTTTTGATCGTGCCATTTTTTTGTTTTCTCTTTGTAGATTCTGGCATTCTCATAGGCTTGCAAGCAGAATTCATCCAATTCATTGACCTGTAACAATCTCTTTTTGCCTGCAGCTTGTAGATCAAAATTCAATTTCCGGATAGCCCAGTACGCTTTATGCTCAAGTTCAATTGGGAGATGACATGCTTTGCCATACACAAGTTGGTATGGTGACATCCCAATCGGAGTTTTAAATGCAGTCCGATAAGCCCAAAGAGCGTCATCTAGCTTTAATGACCAATCCTTCCGATTTGGATTCACCACCTTCTCAAGAATCCGTTTCACCTCTCTGTTCGAAACATCTGCCTGGCCACTTGTTTGGGGATGATACGCAGTTGCAATTTTATGCTTTACTCCATATTTGGCCAAGAGAGTTGTGAAAGATTTGTTGCAAAAATGGTTCCCTTGGTCACTAATGATTGCCCTCGGTGTGCCAAATCTTGTGAAGATGTTTTTCTGGAGAAATTTCAATACCACCTTGGCATCATTTGTTGGTAAAGCAACTGCTTCTACCCATTTCGACACGTAATCCACTGCCAGTAGAATGTATTCATTGTTAAAGGATTTTGGGAAAGGACCCATGAAATCCATACCCCAAACATCAAAAATTTCAACTTCTAAAATCATGTTCAAGGGCATCTCATTACGTTTCGATATGTTACCCATCCATTGGCATCTATCACATCTGTGTACAAATTGATGGGCATCTTTGAACAATGTTGGCCAGTAAAATCCGGCTTATAACACCTTGGCCACTGTCTTCTCAACTCCATAATGTCCTCCATACAATGAGTCATGATAATAATGTAAAAGGCTATCTGTTTCGCATTGAGGAATACACCGACGAATAATCTAATCTGCGAACTGTTTGAATAAGAACGGCTTATCCCATATGTATCTCTTAACATCATGTAAGAACTTCTTCTTCTGTTGATTTGTCAAATTCGGAGGGTAGACGTTGCTCACTAAATGATTGATAAAATCTGCATACCATGGAATCTCTGAGTTTATCACCAACAATCGCTCATCTGGGAAGTATTCATTGATCATTGTTTTATCATGCTTTGCCTGTTCCTCATTTTCCAACCTCGATAGATGATCCACCACTTGATTTTCCATCCCCTTCCTATCCCGAATTTCCAAGTCGAATTCCTGGAGTAGAAGAATCCATCTAATTAGCCTCGGCTTCGCATCTTTCTTTGAAATCAGATATCGTATAGCTGAGTGATCCGTGAACACCACCATTTTTGTTCCAATTAAGTATGAATGAAATTTATCAAAAGCATATACTACCGCTAGCAACTCCTTCTCGGTAGTCGTATAGTTGAGTTGGGCATCGGACAATGTTTTGCTAGCATAATAGATGGCATGAAAAACCTTTTTCTTTCGTTGACCCAGAACAACCCCAATAGCATAATTGCAAGCATCACACATCAACTCGAACGACATTGACCAATCTGGTGCTACTATCACAGGCGTTGTGGTCAATTTCTTCTTCAACACCTCAAAAGCCATCAAGCATTCCTCGTCAAACTTGAATGGAACATCTTTCTCCAATAGACTGCATAAAGGCTTAGAAATTTTAGAAAAGTCCTTTATGAATCTCCTATAAAACCCAGCATGTCCAAAGAAGCTTCGAATGCCCTTAACTGTAGTTGGGGGAGGTAGATTTTCAATTGTCTCCAGTTTAGCTCGATCTACCTCTAACCCTTTTGATGACACCTTGTGCCCAAGAATGATCCCCTCTTGCACCATAAAGTGGCATTTTTCCCAATTGAGCACAAAATTTGTTTCCACGCATCTTTTCAAAACCAGGATCAGATTTTCCAAACAATTATCAAAGGAGTCACCAAGCACCGAAAAATCGTCCATGAATACCTCCATATTACGTTCGACCATATCTGAGAAAATAACCATCATGCATCTTTGGAACATCGTTGGTGCATTACATAACCCAAAAGACATCCTTCGAAAAGCAAAGGTACCATAAGGACAAGTGAAGGTAGTCTTTTCCTGGTCTTCGGGGGCAATCACTATCTGAATATAGCCAGAATAACCATCCAACAAGCAATAAAACTCATGTCCAGCCAGTCTATCTAACATCTGATCAATGAAGGGTAGAGGAAAATGATCCTTATAGGTTGCTTTGTTCAGTTTTCTGTAATCCATACAAACCCTCCATCCGGTCACTGTCCTTGTCGATATCAATTCATTATTTTTGTTTTCCATAATCGTCATTCCACCCTTTTTAGGCACGCACTGTACTGGACTCACCCAGCTGCTATCAGAGATGGGGTAGATGATACCTGCATCAAGCCACTTCAAAATTTCCTTTTTCACCACGTCTTTCATAATTGGGTTCAACCTCCTTTGTTGCTCAATTATTGGTTTGGCATCATCTTCTAAAAGGATCTTATGCATACAGAATGAGGGGCTAATTCCTTTAATGTCCGCGATGGTCCAACCAATTGCCGATTTGTACTCCCGGAGAACTCTTATCAACTTATTTTCCTGCAATTCGTTAAGTACAGATGCAACTATAACAGGCAAAGTAGATGATTCACCCAAATAAGCATACCTGAGATGATTAGGAAGTGGTTTAAGCTCAAGTGTTGGGCGTATTTCTAGAGATGGCTTCAATCGCTCAAAGGGTTGCTCTGTGCTTTTCAATGGTTCGAACAGGATTTTGAATCGGTGTACAATGCATCCAACCTCTGAAGATAATCAATAATCTCAGCATCATCTAAATCTTCCTCCCCCGATAAGGTAATCTCCAATGGATCCCTAATCATCAGTTGCAAAAATTCATCATCCACGTCTTTTTTCACCATATCCATTCTGAAACACTCCTCTTCGTCTGTAGGAAACTTCATAGCTTTAAACACATTGAACTTCACTTCTTGGTCTTGAACCCTCATAGTCAATTCTCCCTTCTGCACATCAATGAGTGTTCTACCGGTTGCTAAGAATGGTCTCCCAAGTATGATCGGAATGTCCTTATCTTTTTCGTAATCCAATATGATGAAATCAGCTGGAAATATGAATTTATCAACCTTAACAAGTATGTCCTCCATAATTCCTCTCGGGTATGTAACAGACCTATCTACTTGTGACACCCCCAAATTCAGGTACCAATACCTCGAATTTGGTGCTCACGATAAAATACATCCATACACCTCTAAACAACATAAATCAACTAATGCGGAATAAAATAAACATATGTTGTTCATTACAAAAGGTTCACTACGGTCCCAAGGTCTATAACCTTAAACAAATACATCGCAGAATACATTAATAATACAAAACTATTCCACGATTACATAACGGGATAGTACATATAACTAACTCCCTGGCTTAACTGCAATAGGTTCATGATATAGCAAGGGTGAGCAACTACTTTGCTCAGCAAGTTTAAAAGCAAGAATGAAGATATATCATGAATGAATAAGAATAATAGCTGCATAGATCAACAATTTATGAACATTGATGAAATAGCTGAAATGACATAATCAAAGTTCAAATGAAACAATGAATAATGATTATTTACTGCTGGGTGGTCCAACCGACCATGAACTTTTGGCCAAAGAGTCAATCATTCGACTAACTCTTTTAAAACCTGGCCCCGTCAGTTGTACTCGAGGGGATCAGCCTCTCGTACACCATGTATATGCATAACATTTAACTCTGACTACATCGAATAGTCGACACATTATAATCCCCTAATAAGGGTTGCTCTCTCAGTCCAAGAATCCGCACCAACAATCGGTTTGGATAGCTTTTAAAATAATAACCTGTATGGGTCTTGCCGAAACAAATGGCGTAGACTATTTTCTTAGGCAGTTCATGAATGAAGAACTTAAACGTTTCACAATCCAACAACAGATAATGATTTCAAATGCATAAGCTGCGAATATCAATAATTATCTTGGAGGTGGAATAATTGACAGTAATTAATCCACTAATATGATTTAAAAGTAATAACTCCATTTGAGTCATGAAACTTGCAACAATATACAACACCTGTATAAAATATGAAACATGCTCAATCAATAAATAACTCGCACAATAAACAAAAGTTATACGGTTGAGAAATCCTGCCCAATATTAAATTGAGCTAGAGTAAGGAAACTTGCATTCAATATATAGAAAGAATGAAGTTAGGGAACTTGCCCAACACAAGGGTTAGACAAGCGTTAGGAAACTTGCATTCAATATATAGAAAGAATGAAGTTAGGGAACTTGCAATAATATAGAATGATTGCTCAATCAATAAATAACTCGCACAATAAACAAAAGTTGTACGGTTGAGAAATCCTGCCCAATATTAAATTGAGCTAGAGTAAGGAAACTTGCATTCAATTATATAGAAAGAATGAAGTTAAGGAACTTGCCCAACACAAGGGTTAGACAAGCGTTAGGAAACTTGCATTCAATATATAGAAAGAATGAAGTTAGGGAACTTGCAATAATATAGAATGATTGCTCAATCAATAAATAACTCGCACAATAAACAAAAGTTGTACGGTTGAGAAATCCTGCCCAATATTAAATTGAGCTAGGGTAAGGAAACTTGCATTCAATTATATAGAAAGAAAGAAGTTAAGGAACTTGCCCAACACAAGGGTTAGACAAGCGTTAGGAAACTTGCATTCAATATGTAGAAAGAATGAAGTTAGGGAACTTGCCTGAAGCGCTGCTATAATATTACAACACACGCTCCTTAATATCCTACACAATTAGGTACATATTCACATACAATTAGTCACATACGGAATACCAAATATTTGTTCACACAACTCTATAATGTCCCATTCAAATAAGAAACAAAATATTAAACAAGGTTATGCCCACTAGTTACGGCGTTACGACGCTTGCACGTCTATATGCCCAACTTGCCTATTCGAATGCCCGAGCGACACGCAATTGTGTACGTCTAACACGCCCATTTGATTTATCTAATACCTATTGGTTAATGCTAAGTATCATTATAAATTATAATAATCATGTTATGAAGGTTAGAACATCACTTTACAAGGTCGAGGGCATCACGTGTGCAAATGCGCATGCCCGACGCCCTCCGATTGACCCCAATTACGCATCAGTCCTATAAATGGCTAATTTAGGCCATGATACAGGTCTCAAATCGAAAAACTTAAAGAACGAAAGTTGTAGGGCTACTCGTTCTCTTTCCGAATCATCTCAATCCGAGTTCGTATGCAAATGTTATGGACATTTTACTAAAGGACGTCAAAGCTGTTTTGCCTAGTGTCTGTGGTCAGCGCCGGGGAGCTAAAAATTGCCTATGGCCAGCGCCGGGGTGCTATAACCAGTAGCTGAGCTCGTGGCCAGTTCGTTTTGCTTCCCGGAATGCTCTGTTTTGGTGTTCTAGTCCTATCTTGCTTCCAACTACCATAACTCCTTCTATACACCTTCAAATTGGTCCATTTCGGACTCTATGGACTCCTAAGAGATAGAGCTACAACATATCAAAAATTTAGAGCTATCCATTAACATTAACATGGCCAAATCTTAGGCCAAAGTATCAACTCATGCTATATTTTCGTGTTCTGGGTGTTCTTGGTGTTCTTTACAAAAATCATCACCAAATCTTTGTTTTAATCCCTTTTTACTCCATTCCAACTGGGTTAAACTCATAACCCATGGAAATACAATATGAAAACAACAAATAAACACAACAAGCAACGAATCATAGCTACAAGTAGTCTAAATTCGTCCAACAGTCCATGTTCGTGTCCAAAGTCCATTGTTCTTCATGTTCTTCATCCTCTTTAAGCATAGGTACGAATTTATTGCGTTTTTGTTCCACTTTGATGTTATTAATAGCTTACATATCCTCTTAAAAACATTTACAAACATCCAACACAAACAAAAACAACAAGGATCGCTAGAAAATCAATCCACAAGCTCAAGAGCTCAAAAACCATAAAAACTTGAAAACCTAAACAAGAAATCGAATGGAAAGGATTTGGTTGGTGTTTACCTCTATAAATCCTTCCTAAATGATTAAGAAGATAGCTAGGCTTGCTTGGCTTGAGTTCTCCTTGCTTGGATGTTCTCCTTATTCCACCCGTGCCTTCTTCTTTTTCTTCCTTTTTCCGGCGACCTTCTTCTTTTTCCGGCGAACTCCGGCGACCTCTTTCTCCTCCTTCTTTGCAGCTCTCTCTCTTTCTCTTTCTCTCTATCAGCTGATGGGAATGGGAGGAATGTGGAATGCAAGATAGAAATGGAATGGTTGCATTATTTGGGAGAAGTGGAGTAAATTAGGGAGAAGTGGAAGAAAAATGGGAAAGGTGGCCAATTTTCTATTGGCTAACAATTGTTTATTTGTTCCCACTTATTCAATCATGCAATTCCACTCATTTGGCCTCTCCCTTACCATGTTACCCGCATACTCCCTCATCAAAACACCAAAATGCTGATTTTTGTGCCCATATCCCACATGGGTCAAGTCTTGGGTCATGGGTTGGGTCATGGGTTTGGGTCATGGGTTTGGGTCACCCTTAAAATCACTTGGACTTCTAATTTAATTCCCATTGGGCTCCCATAAATCCTACACTTGGATTAATATCTCATTGCCTAAATGGGTTGGCAATAATTAAGGAAAATCGAAGTCACCCGAGAAGACGTCTCTAGATGAATATTCCCAACGTGAACACTAACTCGTGAATAGAGATTTAACGATGCTACGCGAAATTAAATATTCACTTAAACAAAACTATAACACGTAAAATTTCATGCATTCACATAATCCAGATTGTCACATAACCTTTAAACATGCAACACAAAAATAATATTAATAAAATAATAAATATTCATTAATATTTAGAAATTCGAATTACAAGGCAAATTCCAGAATTCCCGGTCGTTACATCCTCCCCTCCTTATACGAATTCTGTCCCCAGAATTTCAACCTAGGGGCGGAAAAATCTTAACAGAGGTTCACTCAAAAAGATGCGGATAATTCCTCATCTTCTCTTCTAGCTCCCACGTAGCTTCTTCAGCTGCGTGGTTCCTCCAAAGTACTTTGACCGAATGGATGACCTTATTTCTTAACGTCTGTTCTTTCCTATCTAATATCTGGACAGGAATCTCTTCATATGACAAATCTCATTCAACTTGAATCGGTTCATAGGATATCACATGTTTGTAGTCGGGTTTATATGGCCGCAACACAGAAACGTGAAACACATTGTGAATGTGCTCAAGTTCAGGAGGTAAAGCTACCTCGTACGCCACTTCACCTACCCTCTTTAAAACTTCAAAAGGTCCTACGAACCTAGGACTCAATTTTCCCTTCTTTCCAAATCTGATCTTCCCCTTCCAGGGAGATACCTTCAAAAACACAAAGCTGCCAACTTCAAAGTCTCGTTTCTGATGATGTAAATCGGTGTATTTCTTCTGTCAATCCTGAGCCGCTACCAATCGAGCTCTTATCACTTTGACGACATCCACAGTCTGTTGCACCAATTCAGGTCCCAACAGTCTCCGTTCACCGACTTCGTCCCAACACAGAGGTGTTCGACACTTCCATCCGTATAATGCTTCGTATGGCGGCATGCTAATACTTGCATGATAACTGTTATAGTAGGCAAACTCCACCAGTGGTAGGTGATCGTCCCAACTGCCTTTAAAATCCATCACACATGCTCTAAGCATGTCCTCCAGTGTCTGAATCGTTCATTCGCTTTGCCCATCCGTTTGAGGATGATATGCCGTACTCAACCTCAACTGGGTTCCCAACCTTTCTTGTAAGCTCTTCCAGAAATTCGACGTGAAGCGCGGGTCTCTGTCAGATACAATAGATACCGGTACTCCATGTCGTGACACAATCTCTTTCACATATAACTTTGCTAGCTGCTCCAAATTATACCTTATCTTGATCGGTAGAAAATGTGCAGATTTAGTTAAACGATCCACGATCACCCAGATCGCGTCGTAACCCTTCTGAGTTGGTGGAAGCCCCGTCACAAAATCCATCGTGGTATGCTCCCACTTCCACTCCGGAATATCCAGTGGTTGTAGCAGTCCACCCGGTTTCTGATGTTCTGCTTTTACCCTTTGACATGTCAAACATCGTCCAACACATTCCGCAATCTCCCTCTTCATGTTCGGCCACCAGAAATGTTGGCGCAAATCCTGATACATCTTGGTACTACCAGGGTGTATCGAATACTTTGTAGAATGAGCTTCTTGCAGAATCTCTTCTCTCAACTCTGGAACCATCGGTATCCAGATCCTTCCGTCAAACCTTAGCAGTCCCGTGCTATCAATTTTGTACTTTAATTCCTCTCGTTCTGAGATTCGCTTCTTTATGGCGATACATTCATCATCCATTTCTTGAGCTTCCTTTATCCTACCTAATAAAGTTGGACTCGCCTCCACTGTGAACAGTTTCTCATCTTCATTCGTCGGATGTTTAACTTCCAACTCCAGTCTTTCCATATCCTTGATCAGTTCCTCTTGAGCTGTCAGCATCATCAAACTTATCTCTGCCCTTCCTACTCAGAGCATCGGCTACCACATTGGCTTTACCGGGATGGTATAGAATCTCACAATCGTAGTCCTTGATCAACTCCAACCATCGCCTCTGCCTCATGTTTAGTTCCTTTTGAGTGAAAATATACTTCAAACTTTTGTGGTCTGTGTATATTTCACACTTCTCCCCATACAGATAGTGCCTCCAAATCTTTAGAGCAAACACCATTGCCGCTAGTTCCAGGTCATGAGTCGGATATCTTTTCTCATAGTCCTTCAGTTGTCGTGATGCGTACGCAATGACCTTCCCATGCTGCATCAATACGCACCCAAGGCCTTTGTGTGACGCATCACTGTACACCACAAATCCCCCTGTATTATCTGGCAGTGATAACACGGGTGCTTCACTAAGTTTCTTCTTCAACTCCAAGAAACTCTCTTCGCACTTATCCGTCCATACAAACTTCACAGTCTTCCTTGTCAAATTTGTCAACGGTGTCGCTATCTTTGAAAAGTTCTGAATAAACCTCCGATAGTAACCTGCTAATCCCAAGAAACTTCGAACTTCTGTTGGCGTCTTCGGCTGCTCCCAGTTTATTACTGCTTCTACCTTCGCAGGATCCACCGATACACCATCCTTGTCAATCACATGCCCCAAAAACTGCACTCTTTGTAGCCAAAATTCACACTTGGAAAACTTTGCATACAACTTCTCCATTCTCAGCGTTTCCAGGGCTATCCTTAAATGCTCGATGTGTTCCTCCTCCGTCTTAGAGTAGACAAGAATGTCATCTATGAAAACGACGATAAGTTTATCCAGGTATTGCTTGAACACTCTGTTCATCATGTTCATAAATGCTGCTGGCGCGTTCGTCAACCCAAACGACATCACCAAAAACTCAAAGTGTCCATATCGAGTTCTGAATGCTGTCTTTGGAATATCCTCTTGCCTCACCTTCAGTTGGTGATATCCTGTCCTCAAGTCAATCTTTGAGAAGTATTTTGCACCCTTTAATTGATCGAACAAATCATCAATTCTGGGTAACGGGTACTTGTTCTTAATCGTGACTTTGTTCAACTCCCGATAGTCAATGCAAAGCCTTAACGATCCATCCTTCTTCTTCACGAACAGTACTGGCGCTCCCCACGGAGATACACTCGGACGAATATACCCTTTATCCAGAAGCTCCTGCAGTTGGACCATCAGTTCCTTCATCTCTACTGGTGCCATTCTGTACGGTGCCTTTGAGATCGGTGCGGTTCCTGGTACCAAGTCGATCACAAATTCCACTTCTCTGTCCGGCGGCAATCCCGGTATCTCATCTGGGAAAACATCTGGGAATTCCCTTACTACAGGTATTTGACCCAGCTCACCCTCTACTCTTCGGGTATCAACCACGTGAGCCAGATAACCTATACAACCTTTCCGTAGCAATTTCTTTGCTTGCATCATCGTCAGACAACAAGATTGTCTCGGCGATTTACTACCGTAGAATATGACCCTCGACTTATCTGGAGTCTTCAGGTGTATACATTTCTTCTGGTAGTCAATCACAGTCCCGTGACTAGATAACCAATCCATCCCAAGGATTACATCAAATTCTCCTAGTCGTATCGGAATCAAATCTATGCTCAGTTTATACCCGTTTATCTCAGCACAACAATTTCTATGAATATGTTCTACAGGAATAACTTCCTTATTAGCTACTTCCACATTCATTGGATTCTTTAACTTCTCACAAGGTAAGTTTAACCGTTCAGCAAATTCGTCCGACGCAAATGAACAGGTAGCACCCGAATCAAATAATACATATGCATTGATATTATTGATTGAAATAATACCTGACACCACGTCCTTCGATTCCATTGCATCCTGCACTGTCATGTTGAAGGTGCGTGCTACTGGTCTGTTCTGTTGTGTTGGTCCTCCAATAGTCAGCTTACTGTTGTTCCCTTGGTTAGCACTGCCTGCATCGCTCTTCCTCTTTGGGCAATCCTTCTTCTGATGATCTGAAACGCCACAAGAAAAATAACTTCCTGCCTTCGCCTTTGGGCATTGTGGGGCAATGTGCCCCGGTTGACCACAGTTGAAACAAACTCCTTTTCCTTTCATGCATTCTCCAAAGTGATTCCTTCCACATTTCTCGCATTTATTGCCCTTCTTTGCATCCCCTCCGGACTTGCTCCCGGACATCTGACTGTCGTTCCATTTTCTCTTATTTGGGTTACTTCCCCCACTGCTACCTTCTTTATGACCATCATGGCTCTTTTTCTTTTTCTGATCTTGGTTGTGCCTGGCCAAAGCTTCGCTTCCTCCCTCAGCAATGATTGCTTTCTCAAGTAATGTGGAAAATGTGTTGATCTGCAAAACCGCAACCTTGCTATACACCCAAGGTTTCAGTCCTTGTTCAAATCTCTTTGCCCGCCTAGCTTCGGTGTCCACCTGATGTGGAGCAAACCTAGCTAACTCGTTAAATTTTGCGGCATACTCCGCAACTGACATGCCTCCTTGCATTAGTTCCAAGAACTTTATCTCCATGCCTGCCTGCATGCTCGCTGGAAAGTAATTTTCGAAAAACAGCTCCTTGAAACGAGCCCATGCAATCGTGCCTTCCCCAGCTCGACCTTTGTTCGCCTTCCACCAGTAATTTGCCTCACCTTTCATCATGAAGGTGGCAAACGACGTCATCTGTTCTTCGGCCACCCTTGCGACCTCAAAAACTTTCTCTATTTCTTCTACCCATGTCTGGGCTTCAATCGGATCCGTAGTCCCACGAAATTCCGGTGGTCCTACTAATTTGAAGTCCTTAAAATTCGCCACGTGACTTCCTGGCTGATCAACTGCAGCAGCTTGCCTGCCCTGCATTGCTTCTGCTAATAAGTTAACAAAAGCCCTCATCGGGTCTGCCTGACCCTCCTCGTTATTCACTGACTCTTCCGCCCTTGTGTATCGGGGTTGTCTCCTCGGCGCCATTGCCTGTTTAATAGAAAACACTTAACGTTATAATCCAGTCACACCTTGTACGCATCTATTCTAGAGCGACAATAAAGCAGCACACGTAACACAAACGTTTATACCCATGTGCTAACAGTTAAAGCATCACACATGATTACTCTATAGCATACCGCTATGAATGACATCATCCATCCCTTCACACCACAAAAGGTGGGGATTTACTACTAACAACCACCCCGAACATATACTAATGTTGAGGTTTACAAATACATATCACATACTGATAGGCATACAAACAAAATAGTCTAACCAAGCATACTGCGCTCCACAACGCTAACATACTCCACCTGCCCTAACTGGGTCATCAACTCTCGACTCAAGGTGAGATGAGTTTGTCCTTTCTCAACTGGATGATGGTGCACACCATCCATCCACCTACTACTAGCCATGCTAAATGCATAGCCAATTCTATTCATCCTTTTCTAACTGGGTTCGCCGAGCCTCCACCTCTACCTGTAGACTCGCTCCCCCTTGCTCCGACTGCTCTAGTCTACTACTCAACTCTAGTGTCCATCATCTCTGGCTCACTCGGCTGCACCTCCACTATAGGCCCTACGTCCACATGAATGTCTGTGAACTCTACCTCTCTAGCAGGACTGAAGTCTCCCATCTCAGACATCCTACAACCACAAACAGAAACAAATAGACAGCAAGATGTCAGTGTCACAATAAAATATATTCATTGATAAAATGAAATGATATTTTATCATGCACAACTCGGCTCGATGGATTTCCACAATCCACCTCCAGACATGATCGTCAAATGAATCTCCTCGATCCATTACCTAGCGTACTCAATACGAGTTTAATACTAAGGTTATAACCTAGGTTTCGCAAATCCTAAAGTTTATAACCTAAAACTTTGATACCAACCTGTGACACCCCCAAATTCAGGTACCAATACCTCGAATTTGGTGCTCACGATAAAATACATCCATACACCTCTAAACAACATAAATCAACTAATGCGGAATAAAATAAACATATGTTGTTCATTACAAAAGGTTCACTACGGTCCCAAGGTCTATAACCTTAAACAAATACATCGCAGAATACATTAATAATACAAAACTATTCCATGATTACATAACGGGATAGTACATATAACTATTCCTTAAGCTTTCCTTTACCTTTGTCCGCTTTGGAACTCCCCGGCTTAACTGCAATAGGTTCATGATATAGCAAGGGTGAGCAACTACTTTGCTCAGCAAGTTTAAAAGCAAGAATGAAGATATATCATGAATGAATAAGAATAATAGCTGCATAGATCAACAATTTATGAACATTGATGAAATAGCTGAAATGACATAATCAAAGTTCAAATGAAACAATGAATAATGATTATTTACTGCTGAGCGGTCCAACCGACCATGAACTTTTGGCCAAAGAGTCAATCATTCGACTAACTCTTTTAAAACCTGGCCCCGTCAGTTGTACTCGAGGGGATCAGCCTCTCGTACACCATGTATATGCATAACATTTAACTCTGACTGCATCGAATAGTCGACACATTATAATCCCCTAATAAGGGTTGCTCTCTCAGTCCAAGAATCCGCACCAACAATCGGTTTGGATAGCTTTTAAAATAATAACCTGTATGGGTCTTGCCGAAACAAATGGCGTAGACTATTTTCTTAGGCAGTTCATGAATGAAGAACTTAAACGTTTCACAATCCAACAACAGATAATGATTTCAAATGCATAAGCTGCGAATATCAATAATTATCTTGGAGGTGGAATAATTGACAGTAATTAATCCACTAATATGATTTAAAAGTAATAACTCCATTTGAGTCATGAAACTTGCAACAATATACAACACCTGTATAAAATATGAAACCTGCTCAATCAATAAATAACTCGCCCAATAAACAAAAGTTGTACGGTTGAGAAATCCTGCCCAATATTAAATTGAGCTAGAGTAAGGAAACTTGCATTCAATATATAGAAAGAATGAAGTTAGGGAACTTGTCCAACACAAGGGTTAGACAAGCGTTAGGAAACTTGCATTCAATATATAGAAAGAATGAAGTTAGGGAACTTGCAATAATATAGAATGATTGCTCAATCAATAAATAACTCGCACAATAAACAGAAGTTGTACGGTTGAGAAATCCTGCCCAATATTAAATTGAGCTAGAGTAAGGAAACTTGCATTCAATTATATAGAAAGAATGAAGTTAAGGAACTTGCCCAACACAAGGGTTAGACAAGCGTTAGGAAACTTGCATTCAATATATAGAAAGAATGAAGTTAGGGAACTTGTAATAATATAGAATGATTGCTCAATCAATAAATAACTCGCACAATAAACAAAAGTTGTACGGTTGAGAAATCCTGCCCAATATTAAATTGAGCTAGAGTAAGGAAACTTGCATTCAATTATATAGAAAGAATGAAGTTAAGGAACTTGCCCAACACAAGGGTTAGACAAGCGTTAGGAAACTTGCATTCAATATGTAGAAAGAATGAAGTTAGGGAACTTGCCTGAAGCCTGCTACAATATTACAACACACGCTCCTTAATATCCTACACAATTAGGTACATATTCACATACAATTAGTCACATACGGAATACCAAATATTTGTTCACACAACTCTATAATGTCCCATTCAAATAAGAAACAAAATATTAAACAAGGTTATGCCCACTAGTTACGGCGTTACGACGCTTGCACGTCTATACGCCCAACTTGCCTATTCGAATGCCCGAGCGACACGCAATTGCGTACGTCTAACACGCCCATTTGATTTATCTAATACCTATTGGTTAATGCTAAGTATTATTATAAATCATAATAATCATGTTATGAAGGTTAGAACATCACTTTACAAGGTCGAGGGCATCACGTGTGCAAATGCGCATGCCCGACGCCCTCCGATTGACCCCAATTACGCATCAGTCCTATAAATGGCTAATTTAGGCCATGATACAGGTCTCAAATTGAAACACTTAAAGAACGAAAGTTCTAGGGCTACTCGTTCTCTTTCCGAATCATCTTGAATCATCTCAATCCGAGTTCGTATGCAAAAGTTATGGACATTTTACTAAAGGACGTCGAAGCTGTTTTGCCTAGTGTCTGTGGCCAGCGCCGGGGCGCTCAAAATTGCCTATGGCCAGCGCCGGGGCGCTATAACTAGTAGCTGAGCTCGTGGCCAGTTCGTTTTGCTTCCCGGAATGCTCTGTTTTGGTGTTCTAGGCCTATCTTGCTTCCAACTACCATAACTCCTTCTATACACCTTCGAATTGGTCCATTTCGGACTCTATGGACTCCTAAGAGATAGAGCTACAACATATCAAAAATTTAGAGCTATCCATTAATATTAACATGGCCAAATCTTAGGCCAAAGTATCAACTCATGCTATATTTTCGTGTTCTGGGTGTTCTTGGTGTTCTTTACAAAAATCATCACCAAATCTTTGTTTTAATCCCTTTTTACTCCATTCCAACTGGGTTAAACTCATAACCCATGGAACTACAATATGACAACAACAAATAAACACAACAAGCAAGGAATCATAGCTACAAGTACTCTAAATTCGTCCAACAGTCCATGTTCATGTCCAAAGTCCATTGTTCTTCATGTTCTTCATCCTCTTTAAGCATATGTACGGATTTATTGCGTTTTTGTTCCACTTTGATGTTATTAATAGCTTACATATCCTCTTAACAACATTTACAAACATCCAACACAAACAAAAACAACAAGGATCGCTAGAAAATCAATCCACAAGCTCAAGAGCTCAAAAACCATAAAAACTTGAAAACCTAAACAAGAAATCGAATGGAAAGGATTTGGTTGGTGTTTACCTCTATAAATCCTTCCTAAATGATTAAGAAGATAGCTAGGCTTGCTTGGCTTGAGTTCTCCTTGCTTGGATGTTCTCCTTCTTCCACCCGTGCCTTCTTCTTCTTCTTCCTTTTTCCGGCGACCTTCTTCTTTTTTCGGCGAACTCCGACGACCTCTTTCTCCTCCTTCTTTGCAGCTCTCTCTCTTTCTCTCTCTCTTTATCAGCTGATGGGAATGGGAGGAATGTGGAATGCAAGATAGAAATGGAATGGTTGCATTATTTGGGAGAAGTGGAGTAAATTAGGGAGAAGTGGAAGAAAAATGGGAAAGGTGGCCAATTTTCTATTGGCTAACAATTGTTTATTTGTTCCCACTTATTCAATCATGCAATTCCACTCATTTGGCCTCTCCCTTACCATGTTACCCGCATACTCCCTCATCAAAACACCAAAATGCTGATTTTTGTGCCCATATCCCACATGGGTCAAGTCTTGGGTCATGGGTTGGGTCATGGGTTTGGGTCATGGGTTTGGGTCACCCTTAAAATCACTTGGGCTTCTAATTTAATTCCCATTGGGCTCCCATAAATCCTACACTTGGATTAATATCTCATTGCCTAAATGGGTTGGCAATAATTAAGAAAAATCGAAGTCACCCGAGAAGACGTCTCTAGATGAATATTCCCAACGTGAATACTAACTCGTGAATAGAGATTTAACGATGCTACGCGAAATTAAATATTCACTTAAACAAAACTATAACACGTAAAATTTCATGCATTCACATAATCCAGATTGTCACACAACCTTTAAACATGCAACACAAAAATAATATTCATAAAATAATAAATATTCATTAATATTTAGAAATTCGAATTACAAGGCAAATTCCAGAATTCCCGGTCGTTACATCCTCCCCTCCTTATACGAATTCTGTCCCCAGAATTTCAACCTAGGGGCGGAAAAATCTTAACAGAGGTTCACTCAAAAAGATGCGGATAATTCTTCCTCATCTTCTCTTCTAGCTCCCACGTAGCTTCTTCAGCTGCGTGGTTCCTCCAAAGTACTTTGACCGAATGGATGACCTTATTTCTTAACATCTGTTCTTTCCTATCTAATATCTGGACAGGAATCTCTTCATATGACAAATCTCGTTCAACTTGAATCGGTTCATAGGATATCACATGTTTGTAGTCGGGTTTATATGGCCGCAACACAGAAACGTGAAACACATTGTGAATGTGCTCAAGTTCAGGAGGTAAAGCTACCTCGTACGCCACTTCACCTACCCTCTTTAAAACTTCAAAAGGTCCTACGAACCTAGGACTCAATTTTCCCTTCTTTCCAAATCTGATCTTCCCCTTCCAGGGAGATACCTTCAAAAACACAAAGCTGCCAACTTCAAAGTCTCGTTTCTGACGATGTAAATCGACGTATTTCTTCTGTCGATCCTGAGCCGCTACCAATCGAGCTCTTATCACTTTGACGACATCCACAGTCTGTTGCACCAATTCAGGTCCCAACAGTCTCCGTTCACCGACTTCGTCCCAACACAGAGGTGTTCGACACTTCCTTCCGTATAATGCTTCGTATGGCGGCATGCCAATACTTGCATGATAACTGTTATTGTAGGCAAACTCCACCAGTGGTAGGTGATCGTCCCAACTGCCTTTAAAATCCATCACACATGCTCTAAGCATGTCCTTCAGCGTCTGAATCGTTCGTTCGCTTTGCCCATCCGTTTGAGGATGATATGCCGTACTCAACCTCAACTGGGTTCCCAACCTTTCTTGTAAGCTCTTCCAGAAATTCGACGTGAAGCGCGGGTCTCTGTCAGATACAATAGATACCGGTACTCCATGTCGTGACACAATCTCTTTCACATATAACTTTGCTAGTTGCTCCAAATTATACCTTATCTTGATCGGTAGAAAATGTGCAGATTTAGTTAAACGATCCACGATCACCCAGATCGCGTCGTAACCCTTCTGAGTTGGTGGAAGCCCCGTCACAAAATCCATCGTGGTATGCTCCCACTTCCACTCCGGAATATCCAGTGGTTGTAGCAGTCCACCCGGTTTCTGATGTTCTGCTTTTACCCTTTGACATGTCAAACATCGTCCAACACATTCCGCAACCTCCCTCTTCATGTTCGGCCACCAGAAATGTTGGCGCAAATCCTGATACATCTTGGTACTACCAGGGTGTATCGAATACTTTGTAGAATGAGCTTCTTGCAGAATCTCTTCTCTCAACTCCGGAACCATCGGTATCCAGATCCTTCCGTCAAACCTTAGCAGTCCCGTGCTATCAATTTTGTACTTTAATTCCTCTCGTTCTGAGATTCGCTTCTTTATGGCGATACATTCATCATCCCTTTCTTGAGCTTCCTTTATCCTACCTAATAAAGTTGGACTCGCCTCCACTGTGAACAGTTTCTCATCTTCATTCGTCGGATGTTTAACTTCCAACTCCAGTCTTTCCATATCCTTGATCAGTTCCTCTTGAGCTGTCAGCATCATCAACTTATCTCTGCCCTTCCTACTCAGAGCATCGGCTACCACATTGGCTTTACCGGGATGGTATAGAATCTCACAATCGTAGTCCTTGATCAACTCCAACCATCGCCTCTGCCTCATGTTTAGTTCCTTTTGAGTGAAAATATACTTCAAACTTTTGTGGTCTGTGTATATTTCACACTTCTCCCCATACAGATAGTGCCTCCAAATCTTTAGAGCAAACACCATTGCCGCTAGTTCCAGGTCATGAGTCGGATATCCTTTCTCATAGTCCTTCAGTTGTCGTGATGCGTACGCAATGACCTTCCCATGCTGCATCAATACGCACCCAAGGCCTTTGTGTGACGCATCACTGTACACCACAAATCCCCCTGTATTATCTGGCAGTGATAACACAGGTGCTTCACTAAGTTTCTTCTTCAACTCCAAGAAACTCTCTTCGCACTTATCCGTCCATACAAACTTCACAGTCTTCCTTGTCAAATTTGTCAACGGTGTCGCTATCTTTGAAAAGTTCTGAATAAACCTCCGATAGTAACCTGCTAATCCCAAGAAACTTCGAACTTCTGTTGGCGTCTTCGGCTGCTCCCAGTTTATTACTGCTTCTACCTTCGCAGGATCCACCGATACACCATCCTTGTCAATCACATGCCCCAAAAACTGCACTCTTTGTAGCCAAAATTCACACTTGGAAAACTTTGCATACAACTTCTCCATTCTCAGCGTTTCCAGGGCTATCCTTAAATGCTCGACGTGTTCCTCCTCCGTCTTAGACTAGACAAGAATGTCATCTATGAAAACGACGATAAGTTTATCCAGGTATTGCTTGAACACTCTGTTCATCATGTCCATAAATGCTGCTGGCGCGTTCGTCAACCCAAACGACATCACCAAAAACTCAAAGTGTCCATATCGAGTTCTGAATGCTGTCTTTGGAATATCCTCTTGCCTCACCTTCAGTTGGTGATATCCTGTCCTCAAGTCAATCTTTGAGAAGTATTTTGCACCCTTTAATTGATCGAACAAATCATCAATTCTGGGTAACGGGTACTTGTTCTTAATCGTGACTTTGTTCAACTCCCGATAGTCAATGCAAAGCCTTAACGATCCATCCTTCTTCTTCACGAACAGTACTGGCGCTCCCCACGGAGATACACTCGGACGAATATACCCTTTATCCAGAAGCTCCTGCAGTTGGACCATCAGTTCCTTCATCTCTACTGGTGCCATCCTGTACGGTGCCTTTGAGATCGGTGCGGTTCCCGGTACCAAGTCGATCACAAATTCTACTTCTCTGTCCGGCGGCAATCTCGGTATCTCATCTGGGAAAACATCTGGGAATTCCCTTACTACAGGTATTTGACCCAGCTCACCCTCTACTCTTCGGGTATCAACCACGTGAGCCAGATAACCTATACAACCTTTCCGTAGCAATTTCTTTGCTTGCATCATCGTCAGACAACAAGATTGTCTCGGCGATTTACTACCGTAGAATATGACCCTCGACTTATCTGGAGTCTTCAGGTGTATACATTTCTTCTGGTAGTCAATCACAGCCCCGTGACTAGATAACCAATCCATCCCAAGGATTACATCAAATTCTCCTAGTCGTATCGGAATCAAATCTATGCTCAGTTTATACCCGTTTATCTCAGCACAACAATTTCTATGAATATGTTCTACAGGAATAACTTCCTTATTAGCTACTTCCACATTCATTGGATTCTTTAACTTCTCACAAGGTAAGTTTAACCGTTCAGCAAATTCGTCCGACGCAAATGAACAGGTAGCACCCGAATCAAATAATACATATGCATTGATATTATTGATTGAAATAATACCTGACACCACGTCCTTCGATTCCATTGCATCCTGCACTGTCATGTTGAAGGTGCGTGCTACTGGTCTGTTCTGTTGTGTTGGTCCTCCAATAGTCAGCTTACTGTTGTTCCCTTGGTTAGCACTGCCTGCATCGCTCTTCCTCTTTGGGCAATCCTTCTTCTGATGATCTGAAACGCCACAAGAAAAATAACTTCCTGCCTTCGCCTTTGGGCATTGTGGGGCAATGTGCCCCGGTTGACCACAGTTGAAACAAACTCCTTTTCCTTTCATGCATTCTCCAAAGTGATTCCTTCCACATTTCTCGCATTTATTGCCCTTCTTTGCATCCCCTCCGGACTTGCTCCCGGACATCTGACTGTCGTTCCATTTTCTCTTATTTGGGTTACTTCCCCCACTGCTACCTTCTTTATGACCATCATGGCTCTTTTTCTTTTTCTGATCTTGGTTGTGCCTGGCCAAAGCTTCGCTTCCTCCCTCAGCAATGATTGCTTTCTCAAGTAATGTGGAAAATGTGTTAATCTGCAAAACCGCAACCTTGCTATACACCCAAGGTTTCAGTCCTTGTTCAAATCTCTTTGCCCGCCTAGCTTCGGTGTCCACCTGATGTGGAGCAAACCTAGCTAACTCATTAAATTTTGCGGCATACTCCGCAACTGACATGCCTCCTTGCTTTAGTTCCAAGAACTTTATCTCCATGTCTGCCTGCATGCTCGCTGGAAAGTAATTTTCGAAAAACAGCTCCTTGAAACGAGCCCATGCAATCGTGCCTTCCCCAGCTCGACCTTTGTTCGCCTTCCACCAGTAATTTACCTCACCTTTCATCATGAAGGTGGCAAACGACGTCATCTGTTCTTCGGCCACCCTTGCGACCTCAAAAACTTTCTCTATTTCTTCTACCCATGTCTGGGCTTCAATCGGATCCGTAGTCCCACGAAATTCCGGTGGTCCTACTAATTTGAAGTCCTTAAAATTCGCCACGTGACTTCCTGGCTGATCAACTGCAGCAGCTTGCCTGCCCTGCATTGCTTCTGCTAATAAGTTAACAAAAGCCCTCATAGGGTCTGCCTGACCCTCCTCGTTATTCACTGACTCTTCCGCCCTTGTGTATCGGGGTTATCTCCTCGGCGCCATTGTCTGTTTAATAGAAAACACTTAACGTTATAATCCCGTCACACCTTGTACGCATCTATTCTAGAGCGACAATAAAGCAGCACACGTAACACAAACGTTTATACCCATGTGCTAACAGTTAAAGCATCACACATGATTACTCTATAGCATACCGCTATGAATGACATCATCCATCCCTTCACACCACAAAAGGTGGGGATTTACTACTAACAACCACCCCGAACATATACTAATGTTGAGGTTTACAAATACATATCACATACTGATAGGCATACAAACAAAATAGTCTAACCAAGCATACTGCGCTCCACAACGCTAACATACTCCACCTGCCCTAACTGGGTCATCAACTCTCGACTCAAGGTGAGATGAGTTTGTCCTTTCTCAACTGGATGATGGTGCACACCATCCATCCACCTACTACTAGCCATGCTAAATGCATAGCCAATTCTATTCATCCTTTTCTAACTGGGTTCGCCGAGCCTCCACCTCTACCTGTAGACTCGCTCCCCCTTGCTCCGACTGCTCTAGTCTACTACTCAACTCTAGTGTCCATCATCTCTGGCTCACTCGGCTGCACCTCCACTATAGGCCCTACGTCCACATGAATGTCTGTGAACTCTACCTCTCTAGCAGGACTGAAGTCTCCCATCTCAGACATCCTACAACCACAAACAGAAACAAATAGACAGCAAGATGTCAGTGTCACAATAAAATATATTCATTGATAAAATGAAATGATATTTTATCATGCACAACTCGGCTCGATGGATTTCCACAATCCACCTCCAGACATGATCGTCAAATGAATCTCCTCGATCCATTACCTAGCGTACTCAATACGAGTTTAATACTAAGGTTATAACCTAGGTTTCGCAAATCCTAAAGTTTATAACCTAAAGCTTTGATACCAACCTGTGACACCCCCAAATTCAGGTACCAATACCTCGAATTTGGTGCTCACGATAAAATACATCCATACACCTCTAAACAACATAAATCAACTAATGCGGAATAAAATAAACATATGTTGTTCATTACAAAAGGTTCACTACGGTCCCAAGGTCTATAACCTTAAACAAATACATCGCAGAATACATTAATAATACAAAACTATTCCATGATTACATAACGGGATAGTACATATAACTATTCATTAAGCTTTCCTTTGCCTTTGTCCACTTTGGAACTCCCCGGCTTAACTGCAATAGGTTCATGATATAGCAAGGGTGAGCAACTACTTTGCTCAACAAGTTTGAAAGCAAGAATGAAGATATATCATGAATGAATAAGAATAATAGCTGCATAGATCAACAATTTATGAACATTGATGAAATAGCTGAAATGACATAATCAAAGTTCAAATGAAACAATGAATAATGATTATTTACTGCTGAGCGGTCCAACCGACCATGAACTTTTGGCCAAAGAGTCAATCATTCGACTAACTCTTTTAAAACCTAGCCCCGTCAGTTGTACTCGAGGGGATCAGCCTCTCGTACACCATGTATATGCATAACATTTAACTCTGACTGCATTGAATAGTCGACACATTATAATCCCCTAATAAGGGTTGCTCTCTCAGTCCAAGAATCCGCACCAACAATCGGTTTGGATAGCTTTTAAAATAATAACCTGTATGGGTCTTGCCGAAACAAATGGCGTAGACTATTTTCTTAGGCAGTTCATGAATGAAGAACTTAAACGTTTCATAATCCAACAACAGATAATTATTTCAAATGCATAAGCTGCGAATATCAATAATTATCTTGGAGGTGGAATAATTGACAGTAATTAATCCACTAATATGATTTAAAAGTAATAACTCCATTTGAGTCATGAAACTTGCAACAATATACAACACCTGTATAAAATATGAAACCTGCTCAATCAATAAATAACTCGCACAATAAACAAAAGTTGTACGGTTGAGAAATCCTGCCCAATATTAAATTGAGCTAGAGTAAGGAAACTTGCATTCAATATATAGAAAGAATGAAGTTAGGGAACTTGCCCAACACAAGGGTTAGACAAGCCTTAGGAAACTTGCATTCAATATATAGAAAGAATGAAGTTAGGGAATTTGCAATAATATAGAATGATTGCTCAATCAATAAATAACTCGCACAATAAACAAAAGTTATACGGTTGAGAAATCCTGCCCAATATTAAATTGAGCTAGAGTAAGGAAACTTGCATTCAATTATATAGAAAGAATGAAGTTAAGGAACTTGCCCAACACAAGGGTTAGACAAGCGTTAGGAAACTTGCATTCAATATATAGAAATAATGAAGTTAGGGAACTTGCAATAATATAGAATGATTGCTCAATCAATAAATAACTCGCACAATAAACAAAAGTTGTACGGTTGAGAAATCCTGCCCAATATTAAATTGAGCTAGAGTAAGGAAACTTGCATTCAATTATATAGAAAGAATGAAGTTAAGGAACTTGCCCAACACAAGGGTTAGACAAGCGTTAGGAAACTTGCATTCAATATGTAGAAAGAATGAAGTTAGGGAACTTGCCTGAAGCCTGCTACAATATTACAACACACGCTCCTTAATATCCTACACAATTAGGTACATATTCACATACAATTAGTCACATACGGAATACCAAATATTTGTTCACACAACTCTATAATGTCCCATTCAAATAAGAAACAAAATATTAAACAAGGTTATGCCCACTAGTTACGGCGTTATGACGCTTGCACGTCTATACGCCCAACTTGCCTATTCGAATGCCCGAGCGACACGCAATTGCGTACGTCTAACACGCCCATTTGATTTATCTAATACCTATTGGTTAATACTAAGTATCATTATAAATCATAATAATCATGTTATGAAGGTTAGAACATCACTTTACAAGGTCGAGGGCATCACGTGTGCAAATGTGCATGCCCGACGCCCTCCGATTGACCCCAATTACGCATCAGTCCTATAAATGGCTAATTTAGGTCATGATACAGGTCTCAAATCGAAAAACCTAAAGAACGAAAGTTGTAGGGCTACTCGTTCTCTTTCCGAATCATCTTGAAACATCTCAATCCGAGTTCGTATGCAAAAGTTATGGACATTTTACTAAAGAACGTCGAAGCTGTTTTGCCTAGTGTCTGTGGCCAGTGCCGGGGCGCTCAAAATTGCCTATGGCCAGCTCCGGGGCGCTATAACCAGTAGCTGAGCTCGTGGCCAGTTCGTTTTGCTTCCCGGAATGCTCTGTTTTGGTGTTCTAGGCCTATCTTGCTTCCAACTACCATAACTCCTTCTATACACCTTCAAATTGGTCCATTTCGGACTCTATGGACTCCTAAGAGATAGAGCTACAACATATCAAAAATTTAGAGCTATACATTAACATTAACATGGCCAAATCTTAGGCCAAAGTATCAACTCATGCTATATTTTCGTGTTCTGGGTGTTCTTGGTGTTTTTACAAAAATCATCACCAAATCTTTGTTTTAATCCCTTTTTACTCCATTCCAACTGGGTTAAACTCATAACCCATGGAACTACAATATGACAGCAATAAATAAACACAACAAGCAAGGAATCATAGCTACAAGTACTCTAAATTCGTCCAACAGTCCATGTTCATGTCCAAAGTCCATTGTTCTTCATCCTCTTTAAGCATAGGTACAGATTTATTACGTTTTTGTTCCACTTTGATGTTATTAATAGCTTACATATCCTCTTAACAACATTTACAAACATCCAACACAAACAAAAACAACAAGGATCGCTAGAAAATCAATCCACAAGCTCAAGAGCTCAAAAACCATAAAAACTTGAAAACCTAAACAAGAAATCGAATGGAAAGGATTTGGTTGGTATTTACCTCTATAAATCCTTCCTAAATGATTAAGAAGATAGCTAGGCTTGCTTGGCTTGAGTTCTCCTTGCTTGGATGTTCTCCTTCTTCCACCCGTGCCTTCTTCTTCTTCTTCCTTTTTCCGGCGACCTTCTTCTTTTTCCGGCGAACTCCGGCGACCTCTTTCTCCTCCTTCTTTGCAGCTCTCTTTCTTTCTCTCTCTCTCTATCAGCTGATGGGAATGGGAGGAATGTGGAATGCAAGATAGAAATGGAATGGTTGCATTATTTAGGAGAAATGGAGTAAATTAGGGAGAAGTGGAAGAAAAATGGGAAAGGTGGCCAATTTTCTATTGGCTACAATTGTTTATTTGTTCCCACTTATTCAATTATGCAATTCCACTCATTTGGCCTCTCCCTTACCATGTTACCCGCATACTCCCTCATCAAAACACCAAAATGCTGATTTTTGTGTCCATATCCCACATGGGTCAAGTCTTGGGTCATGGGTTGGGTCATGGGTTTGGGTCATGGGTTTGGGTCACCCTTAAAATCACTTGGGCTTCTAATTTAATTCCCATTGGGCTCCCATAAATCCTACACTTGGATTAATATCTCATTGCCTAAATGGGTTGGCAATAATTAAGAAAAATCGAAGTCACCCGAGAAGACGTCTCTAGATGAATATTCCCAACGTGAATACTAACTCGTGAATAGAGATTTAACGATGCTACGCGAAATTAAATATTCACTTAAACAAAACTATAACACGTAAAATTTCATGCATTCACATAATCCAGATTGTCACACAACCTTTAAACATGCAACATAAAAATAATATTAATAAAATAATAAATATTCATTAATATTCAGAAATTCGAATTACAAGGCAAATTCCAGAATTCCCGGTCGTTACACTACTAGCTGAAGAGATATGTTTGTAGGTTTAGGTGCAAGTAAACCCAACTAAGAGTATATCGATAATGGCATAAGGTTAATACTTTCTCCCAAATCACACAAACATTTATTAAATGACAAGTTACCAATGGTGCAAGGAATAGTAAAGCTGCCAGTATCTTTCAACTTTGGTGGCAATTTCTTTTGGAGTACCGCACTACATTCTTCAGTCAAGGCCACTGTTTCATAGTCTTCTAGCTTTTTCTTCCTAGACAAGATTCCCTTCATGAACTTAACGTAACTTGGCATCTGCTCTAAAGCTTCCACAAATGGTATGTTAATTTGTAACTTTTTGAAAATTTCGAGGAACTTGGAGAATTGCTTATCTATCTTTTCTTTCTGAAGTCTCTGTGGATATGGAACTGGGGGATATATCAATGGTGGTGTTGTTTGTTCCTTTTCTATTTCTTTTTGTTCAATTTCAGACTTCTTTCCTTCCTCCTTTGAAAGCTCTGCATGTTCCTCTTCTGGTGAGCTGCGCGCCCGCGCCGTGTCCCCTTGTATTTCCAGCGCGGCCGCGCCTGTTGTCAGCAACTGTTTTCCGCTTCTCAACGTAACAGCTTGACATTGTTCCTTCCCATCTCCTTTCGGATTAACTTCAGTATCACTTGAGAACGCTCCTTGGGGTCGACTATTCAAAACATTAGCTAATTGTCCCAACTGATTCTCCAGATTTCTAATTGACATTGCCTGACTTTTCACATTCATATCTACTTGGTTTAACAGCTTATCCTGATCATTCATTCTCTTCTCGGAAGCCGTAATAAATTTTGTCAAGCAGTCCTCCAAATTTGGTTTCCTCTCTGCGTGTTGTGAAACTTAATTTTGAAACCCTGGGGGATTTTATGGTTTTGGAGGTTGATTTTGAGCTTGTGTATTGTTGCTCCACGAAAAACCCGGATGATTTCTCCATCCCGAATTGTAAGCATTTTGGTAAGGGTTTGGTGGTCGTTGGTAGCTGCCCACAAACTGCATAACTTCAGGATTAATGGGACAATAGTCCGTGTGATGTGATCCCGCGCATAGCTCACATACATAAGCAACTTGATGAGTTTTTGACTCTACTATAGCATCGATCTTCTTAGACATGGCTGCCATCTGAACTGCTAATGCTGTGACTGCATCAACTTCTAAAACCCCAACTACCTTATGCTGATTCGTTCTGGATGTCGGCCATTGATAATTGTTGGCAGCCATTCTCTCTAACAGTTCATAAGCCTCATCAAACTTTTTATCCATAAGTGCTCCTCCTGCGGCTGCATCGATGCTGGATCGAGTATTACCACTTAATCCATTGTAAAATGTCTGAACCTGTAGCCACTTGGGTAGTCCATGGTGTGGGCATTTTCTCAATAACTCCTTGAATCTCTCCCAAGTCTCATACAGGGACTCTGTAATAACCCAAGATTTTTGATATATTAAAATAAGAAATTTTGCGTATAAATTTTTTTTATATAATAAAA
The DNA here is from genome assembly GCA_034770075.1 of Aralia elata. Taxonomy (NCBI): domain Eukaryota; kingdom Viridiplantae; phylum Streptophyta; class Magnoliopsida; order Apiales; family Araliaceae; genus Aralia; species Aralia elata. Next base: position 70,384,624 of record CM068385.1, read on the forward strand.
TTATTTTTATTATATATTAAAGCAAGTATGAAAATGTGTGCAAGGAAAGGAATGTGAATAGGTAATATGTATATATATATTTATTTTATATATGGTTTCAAGTAAATTTCTTATTAAAGAAATAGTTGATAATTATAAATTATATTTTGTTAATAGGTTAATTTTTATATGAAGATATATGATTATTTACAAAAATATGATTACTATATTATTCAAATAATAAAAGTATATTTTAAGAAATGATTATTAATATTATTATTATTACTACGATTATTTCTTTATGATATGAATTTGTAAGACTAGTCAATTTATTTTAAATTGACTAAGTATGGTAATTGTGGCAAAGTGTCACTACGGATCAAAACCTAATTTGATCTATGATTATGGATTTTAATGATTAATACAATTATGGTTATAATTGTATTTAAAAGGAATGTATGTGTATATGGATAATAAGAATTTATTTTCTTAAAGAAATTTGAATACTAAATACAAGTATTGATTATATTTGAATGTGTGTATGTACAATATGTGATTCAATGTGTGTAATAATTATTTATCAATGATGATAAATACGTTATGATTTATGTGAAAATGTGTGTAATTAATTGCTAGTTAAAATATAGCCCACTAATAGTTATTTAAATTAGTGGACTAACCTAAGAATATTAATATTAAACAATTAATAAGATAGTTAGTTAATTAAATATTCAATTAAAGTGAATATAGTAAGTGAATAAATTTGGTACATTAATTAATATGGGTATTAATTAATGAGGATTATGTGCTATATGTATAACTTATTTTAATAGTCCAATGAGTAAGGAAACTAATGGACTAACTTAATTAATTTAGTAACCAAGCTCACTCATTTATTTAATCATGGACTTGGATAATTAATGTGTGGACTAATTAAATTAGCCCAACACTTATTAAATTAGTAACCAAACTTGGATTAATAATATTGGACAACTAGTAGCTCTAACTAATTAAATGTGAGCCCAAATGATTTAAAACAAAGCCCCATTTGTTAGCCCACTTAGGAGATATTTTTGCCAACTTAATTAACATATTAAAGCAATCAATAAAGGACTAAAAATATGGGACAAGAATGAAGAAGTAGCCGGCAAGGAAGTACTTAAATGAGTGAGTTGTTAGTTTCTAATAGCTTGCTTGTAAGAATGGTTAATAAAGTACAATAATTAATTATGACAACACATCAACAAGTTGTCAAAAATGTGTAAAAAGTGTGCTTCCTAATGATGGTTAAATGTATAGATATACTCCATGTATCTATAGAATATCTAAGTAATCAGATTTAATAAAGCAAAAGTTACTTCATCTTATTTCTCTCTCATCTCTGACTTTCCATTTTACTAAAGAAAGAAACTAAAGAGAGATAAAGGGGAGAGGGGCGGCAGCCATGGAGGAAGAAAAGGGAGGGAGTTTTTGGTGTGCTCTAACTCCATAAACAAAACCTAGGAAGAAGGAGAAAGAAAATCAAGCAAAAGTATAATTTTTCAAACCTTAATCTAGTTTATTTTCATTTGTTTTGGGTGTGATTTGTGTGATATGAAGTTTATGATCTTGAGGTCTAAACCCTTAGATCTATATGTTAGTAAGTATTTTATGTTTAGATCTAACCCTTTTGAATGCCAAAAGTTGGATCAAAAGAAAAGAAAAGCAAAACTATTTCCTAAAGGGTTAGAAAACCCTAACTTTTCATCACTTTGTAAGTGTATAACTTGAGATCCACAAAATCTTTTTATGATCCGTCAAAAAGTAGTGCTAGATATATAAGTTAACTACAAATCTCAAGTAGTAGAACTCAAAAAGTGGTACAAAATTCGTATGGACTGTTTTGGTACAAACAGTCCACATTTTTCTCAAAAACTAGAATGAGCTGCTAACTATTCACATCCAGGGGTAATTTCGTCAACCTTTTGGGTTCAAAAATTCTAGAAAATGTTGGGATGATAATATGGGAAGTTATGTGAGTCCTGTAAAAATTTGAAGATTGTTGACCATGTAGAATGAAAGTTATGAATTTTATCGTGAAGGACTATTTTCAAAAGTATTCTTGAATAACTCTTTGTGGTTAACTCCCAAAATTATGAAATAATTATTGGGAGTATATATATGTAGCAGGATCATACCCTGATAGAATTTTTGGATGTAATTTCGATTTATGAAAAAGGTAGCAATATTTGGCTATTTTAGACTATTTAAATATAGTAAATGGATTTTAAAAATTCTGGGAAAAATATATTTTCATAAGGGGACTATATATAGTCTATTTCCAGAAAAGAAATGATTTTGAAGTTGTTTTGCTATTTTTCGTGTAAATGATGAAGTTATGTATAAATGGATTTAATTAATTATGTAAAGTTGAAAATTTGAAAAATGGGATTTTATGACTTGAGAACCTTAAATATGGTTCATACAGATTTTTGATATGGGTTTTGGTTATTTGTAAGGTGGTATAATGTTTATGGCATTTTAGATCGATTAAATGAATTATTTCATAAAATAGAAAACAGTTTGAATCCAGCTAGCTGAATTAGTGGATCCAGTAAGCTGAATTAGTGAATCCAGTTAGCTGAATTAGTGATTTCAGTTTGCTGAATAGTGTAATTCAGTTTGCTGAATTGAATAAAGTGAATCTAGTTTGCTGTAATGTAGAATAGTTCGAATCCAGGTTACTGGATTGGAAAATAGTTTAATGAATTAGTGAATCTAGTTTACTGTATTGAAAGTTAGTGAATCCAGATTGCTAGATTATAAGATAGTTTGAATTCAGGTTGCTGGATTGCAAAAATAGTTGGCTGAATTGAATAATTTAAATCCAGGTTACTGGATTGTAATCCAGGATGGAATCTAGTTTGCTAGATTGGAATCCAGTTTGCTGGATTGCCATCTAGTTTGCTAGATTTGGAATCCAGTTTGCTGGATTGAGTATTTAACCTACAGAATCATAAAGAAAGACTTATATAATGAAAAGACTTATTGTTAATTCATAAAGTAGTGGTACAGTCGTACTCTTTAATGGTCGATGTATAGTATTTGGGCTAAACAATTCCTTCAGGGAGCGGAGGTATATACGAACTGACAACCGATCTAACTCACTGTGAAAACAGTGTAGACGAGACGGAAACTAGTTTGTTGGTTGTTTGTGGGAAACCACTTAGCATACTATATTGAACACTGTTAAAGACTCGATGTGTGCTAACTTTAGAATTGAATGCGTATGGTGTTATGTGTTATCTAATATTTGATTATGTGGTTGAATGTTAGATAATTTACTTATAAAGAAGCAATATTATAAGGTATAATATGATTTGCTGATTGAAAAATCAATCTTATAACTGATAGGTCTTTCGAAAGAAGTTAACTTAAATTGCGTAACAGTAGTCAACGACCAAGGCAAGTGTCCTATCCTTTTCATTTACTTTATGAGATGGATTCCGTTTATGCAAGCTTTTAACTCAATCTATTATTGAACAACTATTCTATCCTTTTCATTTACATTATGATCTGGATTCGTATGTTGTGCAAGTATCTTAACTCAATCGTTATTGTGCAAGTATCCGAACCTACACATTTATTTTATGCAATAGGTGTATGTATGCAAGTATCCCATCCTTTTCATTTACTTTATGAATTGGATCCATGTAAGCAAGTTCCTTAACTCAATCTTTTGTTGTACAAGTATCTAAACCTTGCGCACTATTTTATTTCGTACAAATAGGTATATATATTGTGCAAATTCCTGATTATTGTTGAACTTCTTACCTTTATTGTTAGTTCCTAACTCAACATGAGTCATCAATTTCAAAGCATGCTCGTAAATAATTATTGTTAATTATTCATATCCATAATGATCTTTGTTATTCGTTTGTGCAATTATCGTAACCCTTGCATTTACTTTATGCAATGGATCCATATATTATGCAAGTATTCTTAAATTTTATTCAAGCTACCTATTGATTTCAAATATCTCGATATTGTCTCATTTGATGTATTTATAATCAAAATTGTTCTATTCTTTGTGCAAGTGTCCTCACTTGTACAAATTGTTATAATTATTATAAATTTGAATTTACTTCGATTCGTTCATTGTTAAAAGTATCTTATTACTGAATTGTTATGACTCATATTGAAAAGTTGTATTTAAGTTTGGTTATGCAAGTGTCCCCACTTGTATAAACTATTGTACATTATCAATTACCCTTGAATTCGAAATTCGTTGATAATTTCTGATACATACTATTAAATTTCAGTATATATACCCAGTTTAAAGGTTGTCTAAGCTATTTGTCCCAGCTAGACACGATTTGAAAAGTATTTATCGAATGTTATTGGTTATAATAAAGTCGCTCAACTAAATTATTTTAGTTAGAACTCTAGACTGAGTATGAACAACCCTAAATGGGAAATTTTATGCGCTAAAAGCGGTGATGAAAATTTTATGCGCCAATGGCGGTGATGTATTATATAGTGTTGATCAATACAGGGCACAATGGGATTGATCATCCTCCGTGTTCGTAAGACCAGACGGTTTACAGATGAATTTCTGTTCAAACCTTTTCAAAAATGAAAAATAATAGTTCATGGTCTTTTGACCACTCAGTATTCTAAAGTCGCTCAGTTGTTTCAAAAATCTTAAAATGATTTGATCTGTTGTTAAGAATGGTTTTAAATGACTTCACCACTATTGATTCGTGGTAGAAGTAGTCCTCAAAGAAAACATTTACTTCTTTCAGCGCAATATTATTAATTATTATTACTTGTTGAGCAATTGAATGCTCATTCTTGCTTTGACTTAAATATTTTTAGCTAAGTGTGATCGACCAGAAGGCTCTGGCAAGGACAAGGGAAAGGAAAAGCTGAAGGAATAAGTAGTATGGTGTTATTTGTAATAATTAGTCTTTTGTATTGTGATCATATATATTATGTAACATGTAAAGAATGTAATTAAAGGTTGCCATACCTGGGAAATAGACAACTCTGATATAAATATTAAGCTTGTAATTTATTAAACAGCTCAAAAAAATGGTATCGTGATGCACCAAGTACGGGTATCAAGTACCCGAATTTGGGGGCGCCACAGGTTGGTATCAGAGCTATAGGTGTAAGACCCCGAAAATTTTAATAAAGAGAATTTTTTTTTTCCTATTGTTTTTAAACAGAAAGATGTTAAATTGATAATGATAAAGTTACTAGTGAAACGTAAAAAATTGAGAAGTCTAGTAATGACGCTAAATCACTATTCACATGATCATTATTCACGGGAGACTATTCACGCTAAAAACGCTTTTACACTTTCTTCGATCTTTGAATTACGTCATAACGTTTATATGAGTTGGATACAAAAATTATACGATATAAATATGAAAGTACTATTCATACGAATATACTATTCATTTATACAAAAAGTCAAACATGTATATCGGGGAATATTCGTTCTGTCGGATAATATTCGTCCTGTCGGAGAATATTATATTCGGTAAAGTACGACGGCGCCGTCGAAATAACCACTTTTATATTCGGTAACGTACGGCGCCGAAATAACAAAATATTAGTGGGCCCCACAATGGCAATATTGTCAACGATAATGGGCCCCATTGTCGGATACTGACAGCGACAGTATTTTGTCAACAGTATTATCACCGGCAACGGTTGAAATACCCGGTAATAAAAAGAATAGTAAAACGCGTTATTCCAGAGTAGTACGCGGTATTTCACAAACACACGGTGTTTCACAGTATTTTAAATTATTGATTCAATAATTGATAAAGTAACAATTGCACAGTATTTTGATTCAATAATTACAATAGCATCTGCATGATACTTTTTATTATTTATCATGGCACTGTAACTCATATTATTTGTTATGATATTTTAGCATTATTGACGGATTAAAAATGGAGTCTAACTTAGGGGTACCTAATTGAAATTTTGAAATTCACATGATGAAACTATTGGTTCACATGTGGGAACTATTAGGGGATGTTATGCAAGATTGATAATACTTGAGGGATTATATTAAAAATAGAGGTAAAGATGGAGGTACTAAAGTGTAATAAGTCGAGCCCTTTTTGTGCAATTAATGAAACTTGGTTTCCTATAAATAGGAGGGATTATCTTAAGAAATCTTCACACCTTCCTTGCTTATACTCCCTCTCTCTCTCTAAATTTCTTGAGTTCTCTAAGTGTGCTAGGCTATTGTGAGTATTTGTGAGAATACTAGTATTGTCCAAGTTAGTTTCATAGAAAGCAACATCCAATCACTTGTTAACTAAGGTAGGGAATATCATTTCTTTCATACTCTTATGTAATATCATTTGCTTCCTTGTTCGTAAGTGATATTATACTCAGAAAGGTTGTTATTCATTCCGTATTAATTTGTGGGGATAACATATCCGTGCGGATTGACGCATGTCTGGTGAATACCCTTCTGTATTCATTCCTTATTACTCTGTGGAAATAACCTGTATGTACGGAGTGTCGTACCTGGTGAATATCCTTCTGTATTCATTCCTTATTATTCTGTGGGAATAACCTGTATGTACGGAGTGTCGTACCTGGTGAATATCCCTTTACATTTGTTCCTTATTAATCTGTGGGTATAACCTGTCCGTGCGGATTGACGCATGCCTGGTGAATAACCCTTCGTATCCATTACTTATTAATCTTTTGTGGAAATAATCTGTCTACGCGGATTACCGCATGACGGGTGAAAACCTATTTGCAGTTTCATATATTCTGTTATACTCGTATAACGTATCATTTCTTTTGTACTCTTTAAGGAATATCTTTTCTTTCACATTTCTCCATTTATGATAAGAAATCTCTGTTTGTTTCCAAAACCATATTTTTTTTATGGTGAAAATCCCTGAAAATTTGTTGAATATCCTTAATAGTTTGTGCTTCATCTAATATCTTTTCACCTGAATCTTTCTATTTCGTTTGATACGATATAGTTGAATCGTGAATTTTATTCTTGAATATCATTCTTGAATTTGACTCCACAATTTGGTCATCATGTTGGCAATTTGGTCAACCTTCGACACTAGATAAATTAAATATTTATTCTTATTCTTAATCTCACTGTATTCATTCTATATCATTGTCATCATCCTCATCCTTAAATTGTGGTGATAGTTCTTTTTGGCCCGTGGTGCAAAGATGAACTGGCGTGACATGATTTTGACCAAACTGTGTAGTGGTATTATCATGACTTTTGGTGTTACAAACAAAGGCGTATGGTGAAAGTTCTCTTTGGCCCGTAGTGCAAAGATGAACTAGCGTTTGGCATGATCATGACCGGTGATGTTATAAATAAATATCTTTGTCACATAGCGCAAAGAGAGGCTGTTGAATATAAATTGTTGATTTGGATGTTCATAAACAGGAACTGTTGATTGGTGTTACAGGGATAAAATATTGGTGGTGATCCTTTAATTTATAGAAGATGGTAGATATTATAATCTACTTGACTTTTCTAATGGATTATTCGTTCCGCGGCAGTTGTTGTTATTGAATAATTATAATATCTTTAAATCTCTGATTTATTTTGTTTGAAGGCTAAAGATAATTTTATTCTTCATTATCTTAGTCATGATATTTCCTACTAGGCTATTTTTGCTCACCCTTTTTTTTGTTCCATTGTTATCCTCAGGAAAAGAGAGTATAGATATCATACCAAAACAATTTGGCTTGATACAATAAATTTAAGCCCTCGATTTATCGGTCCATTTAAAATCCTCGATCGAGTAGGAACAGTGGCCTATAGACTCACCTTACCACCAAGCATGTCTCATAATGTTTTTTCACATATCCATGCTACGTAAATATGTGAAAGATCCAAACCACGTTATTGAATTAGAACCAGACGAGATAGTAGAGGATTTAACGTACGAAGAGATACCTGTCAAGGTCTTGGGTAAGAAGGAACAAATTCTACTATCAAAGGTTATACCTGGAGTCAAAGTTTTATGGAGAAACCATGATATAGAGGAAATAATCTGGGAGTTAGAATCTGAAGTGAGAGCAAGGTATCCTCACCTCTTCGATATGCCAGGTACCTACCCAAATTTCGGGGACGACATTTCATAAAGAGGGGAGATTGTAAGACCCCGAAAATTTTAATAAAGAGAATTTTTTTTCTTCTTATTGTTTTTAAACAGAAAGGTGTTAAATCGATAATGATAAAGTTACTAGTGAAATGTGAAAAATTGAGAAGTCTAGTAATAACGCTAAATCACTATTCACACGATCACTATTCATGTGATCATTATTCACGGGAGACTATTCACGCTAAAAACGCTTTTACACTTTCTTCGATCTTTGAATTACGTCATAACGTTTATATGAGCTGGATAGAAAAATTATACGGTATAAATACGAAAGTACTATTTATACGACTATACTATTCATTTATACAAAAAAGTCAAACCTGTATGTTGGGGAATATTCGTTCTGTCGGAGAATATTATATTCGGTAAAGTACGACGGCGCCGTCAAAATAACCACTTTTATATTCGGTAACGTACGACGCCGAAATAACAAAATATTAGTGGGCCCCATAATGGCAATATTGTCAACGATAGTGGGCCCCATTGTCGGATACTGAAAGCGACAGTATTTTGTCAACAGTATTATCACCGACAACTGTTGAAATACCTGGTAATAAAAAGAATAGTAACACGCGTTATTCCACAGTAGTACGCGGTATTTCACAGACACATGGTGTTTCACAGTATTTTAAATTATTGATTCAATAATTGATAAAGTAACAATTGCACAGTATTTTGATTCAATAATTACAATAGCATCAACATGATACTTTTTATTATTTATCATGGCACTGTAACTCATATTATTTGTTATGATATTTTAGCATTATTGACGGATTAAAAATGGAGTCTAACTTAGGGGTACCTAATTGAAATTTTGAAATTCACATGATGGAACTATTGGTTCACATGTGGGAACTATTAGGGGATGTTATGCAAGATTGATAATACTTGAGGGATTATATTAAAAATAGAGGTAAAGATGGAGGTACTAAAGTGTAATAAGTCGAGCCCTTTTTGTGCAATTAATGAAACTTGGTTTCCTATAAATAGGAGGGATTATCTTAAGAAATCTTCAGACCTTCCTTACTTATACTCCCTCTTCCTCTCTAAATTTCTTGAGTTCTCTAAGTGTGCTAGGCTATTGTGAGTATTTGTGAGAATACTAGTATTGTCCAAGTTAGTTTCATATAAAGCAACATCCAGTCACTTGTTAACTAAGGTAGGGAATATCATTTCTTTCATACTCTTATGTAATATCATTTGCATCCTTGTTCGTAAGTGATATTATACTCAGAAAGGTTGTTATTCATTCCGTATTAATTTGTGGGGATAACATGTCCGTGCGGATTGACGCATGTCTGGTGAATACCCTTCTGTATTCATTCCTTATTACTCTGTGGAAATAACCTGTATGTACGGAGTGTCGTACCTGGTGAATATCCTTCTGTATTCATTCCTTATTATTCTGTGGGAATAACCTGTATGTACGGAGTGTCGTACCTGGTGAATATCCCTTTGCATTTGTTCCTTAATAATCTGTGGGTATAACCTGTCCGTGCGGATTGACGCATGCCTGGTGAATAACCCTTCGTATTCATTACTTATTAATCTTTTGTGGAAATAATCTGTCTACGCGGATTACCGCATGACGGGTGAAAACCCATTTGCAGTTTCATATATTCTGTTATACTCGTATAACGTATCATTTCTTTTGTACTCTTTAAGGAATATCTTTTCTTTCACATTTCTCCATTTATGATAAGAAATCTCTGTTTGTTTCCAAAACCATATTTTTTTTATGGTAAAAATCCCTGAAAATTTGTTGAATATCCTTAATAGTTTGTGCTTTATCTAATATCTTTTCACCTGAATCTTTCTATTTCGTTTGATACGATATAGTTGAATCGTGAATTTTATTCTTGAATATCATTCTTGAATTTGACTCCACAATTTGGTGATCATGTTGGCAATTTGGTCAACCTTCGACACTAGATAAATTAAATATTAATTCTTATTCTTAATCTCACTGTATTCATTCTATATCATTGTCATCATCCTCATCCTTAAATTGTGGTGATAGTTCTCTTTGGCCCGTAGTGCAAAGATGAACTGGCGTGACATGATTTTGACCAAACTGTGTATTGGTATTATCATGACTTTTGGTGTTACAAACAAAGGCGTATGGTGAAAGTTCTCTTTGGCCCGTAGTGCAAAGATGAACTGGCATTTGGCATGATCATGACCGGTGATGTTATAAATAAATATCTTTGTCACATAGTGCAAAGAGAGGCTGTTGAATATAAATTATTAATTTGGATGTTCATAAACAGGAACTGTTGATTGGTGTTACAGGGATAAAATATTGGTGGTGATCTTTTAATTTATAGAAGATGATAGATATTATAATCTACTTGACTTTTCTAATGGATTATTCGTTCCGCTGCAGTTGTTGTTATTGAACAATTATAATATCTTTAAATCTCTGATTTATTTTGTTTGAAGGCTAAAGATAATTTTATTCTTCATTATCTTAGTCATGATATTTTCTACTGGGCTATTTGTGCTCACCCTTTTTTCTTTTTGTTCCATTGTTCTCCTCAAGAAAAGAGAGTGTAGCGGGGACTAGCCGGGGAATGGAGTGATGGTCCGAGACAATAAAAATATCTCAATATATTATTATTAGTGTGGTAATAAGTGTATTGAGAATTTAAGATGTATTTGTATTTTGTTGTCGTATTTTGCACAACACTTATTAGTTGTAAATGGGAAAATTAATATTTGTTTTTGTATTTTGTGGAATGTTATTGGCGACTCAAAATGGGTTGTATGGACCTATTTTGGGGGGGTCACAATAGGTTAGAAACCTTAGGTGGGGGATTACCTTAGGCTATAACCTTAAGCTAGATAGAAGCATTGAAAAACGAATAACTCAAATAGAGTTTAAAGGAGATGAATTAAGGGAATTCATCGTAAAACGAAATAAAAAGTAACTTATATAAGCTATTGTTTGTTATGTGTATATATTATATACTAATCAAAATAATTTGTGTATAGATGTCAGGTAAGAAAGGATTAGGAGACTCTCATGTCGTGAATAAGGAGCAAATCACTCCGCCTGAGCCACCAAATCGATAGCTGAAATGGAGGCTCATACTGAAAGCAACCCTGATGAAGTGGTCATCTTGAAAAATATAGTACCAGAACCAGTAACGATTGTGCTGACAGATAGTGATTCAGACACTGAAGTTGGAGCTGACCAAGCATCAACAGAAGTGCAGAATCTAAGGGATAGGGTGTTATGTCTAGAAAAGTTATTGGAAATGGAAAAGGTGTTAAATAGTCAAATGCGAAAAGCATTAATGGAAATAATGGAAGAACAAGATAAGCTGAAAAGCCAAATTGATGTAATGGGAGCTAAATGCAGCAAATCGTCTGCAACTCCAAGCAAGAAAGGAAAAAGAAAGATAAATGATTGTTCTATCGAAAATTCTGACCAAGGAAACTTTAAGAAAGTATTAAGGTGCGCAAATTGCAACAGGAAACATGAAGGTGTATGCATGAAAGGACAAAATGTGTGTTATAATTGTGGATGTGAAGGGCATGTTTTTTCTCATTGTCCCGAACCGAAGCAATGCGTATGTTTTGTATGTGGAATAGTAGGTCACCAGGCAAAGGTTTTCCCAAGATCTAAGAACGATGTAGGGAATAAATAGGATAAGTGCTTTAGGATTATGTATGATATAATGTGTGTGTGATGTACTAATCCCGACTTTTGTTATCATTAAGGGATAGTAATGGCTATAACAGCATGTTGTGTAATGAAAAAGTACTTTGTACTGTTTGAAAGATTATGAATATGAATGAAATGGTATGGTTGTATGTTTGTTTTGGTAAATAAACTTTAAGGATTTTGCTAATATGTTGATCAATTGATAAGCTTGTAATTCGGCAAGCTTAATTTGGGAATCCAGCAAGCTGAATTGGGTAATTCAGTAAGCTGAATTCATGAATCCAGCAAGCTGAAATGGACAATCCAGCAAGCTGGATTGGGTAATCCGGCAAGCTGAATTGGTCTAAGTTTTGAATTTTGTTTCATAAGGTTATGATACTATATGGCATAAAGGAATATGAAGAATTAGATAATAATTTAAGGTTTTATATAACCAGATAATAAAAATATTTGATATGTATGATTTGAGAGAAGTATGTATTGGTATGTGTAAAGGATAAATAATGAAGACTATTAGTAAATAGAAAATGGGTTAAAATAACTCGTTAATGAAAGGATTTTCGGAAGAAAAATCATGTGGGCACGTTATTGTACTAAGTCTCAAACGCAAAGAAACACTAAACGACATAGTGCAAGCAGACTGTAAGCAATGGTTCAAGACGCACAACAGTTCCAGATTCGTAATACAAAATCCGAAAAGAAGGGCAGATAGGGAAAGTGCGAACACAGGGAAAAGCGGCAGAAAGCTGGCGATTACTTATCCAACTCTGACCAACAAACCAACCGCAAGGACCTTCAATATGACGGTTCAAGATACGGTAGCAGTCGGGGATGGAGTTCCAGGTATTATTCGAATAATAATTTATTCTTATATATACCGCGGGGTACGTTTACGTTTAAAAACATCGAAACTATAGGAAATGACCTAGATTAATAAATAAATAATACAATAATAAATCATTTTATTAACGTGTTTTGAACGAGGAATTTGAGTTCTATTAGAAATCAAATTCCGTATAATCAGATAGACAAGCTTTATGCTGAATAGTTAAACATCCCTTCGATCGAATCAGATCGACATCTACTTGTGATATGAATGTGTATGATATTTACCTTTATGGGTGTAAGTGTTGAACGGTGATTCCGGGGACGGAATCCTTATAAGGGAGGGTGAATGTAATAACCCAAGATTTTTGATATATTAAAAAAAGAAATTTTGCGTATAAATTTTTTTTATATAATAAAATTTTTTTTATTATATATTAAAGCAAGTATGAAAATGTGTGCAAGAAAAGGAATGTGAATAAGTAATATGTACATATATATTTATTTTATATATGGTTTTAACTAAATTTCTTATTAAAGAAATAGTTGATAATTATAAATTATATTTTGTTAATAGGTTAATTTTTATATGAAGATATATGATTATTTATAAAAATATGATTACTATATTATTCAAATAATAAAAGTATATTTTAAGAAATAATTATTAATATTATTATTATTACTATAATTATTTCTTTATGATATGAATTTGTAAGACTAGTCAATTTATTTTAAATTGACTAAGTATGGTAATTGTGGCAAAGTGTCACTACGGATCAAAACCTAATTTGATCTATGATTATGGATTTTAATGATTAATACAATTATGGTTATAATTGTATTTAAAAGGAATGTATGTGTATATGAATAATAAGAATTTATTTTCTTAAAGAAATTTGAATACTAAATACAAGTATTGATTATATTTGAATGTGTGTATGTACAATATGTGATTCAATATGTATGATAATTATTTATCAATGATGATAAATACATTATGATTTATGTGAAAATGTGTGTAATTAATTGCTAGTTAAAATAGAGCCCACTAATAGTTATTTAAATTAGTGGACTAACCTAATAATATTAATATTAAACAATTAATAAGATAGTTAGTTAATTAAATATTCAATTAAAGTGAATATAGTAAGTGAATAAATTTGGTACATTAATTAATACGGGTATTAATTAATGAGGATTATGTGCTATATGTATAACTTATTTTAATAGTCCAATGAGTAAGGAAACTAATAGACTAGCTTAATTAATTTAGTAACCAAGCTCACTCATTTATTTAATCATGGACTTGGATAATTAATGTGTGGACTAATTAAATTAGCCCAACACTTATTAAATTAGTAACCAAACTTGGATTAATAATATTGGACAACTAGTAGCTCTAACTAATTAAATGTGAGCCCAAGTGATTTAAAACAAAGCCCCATTTGTTAGCCTACTTAGGAGATATTTCTGCCAACTTAATTAACATATTAAAGCAATCAATAAAGGACTAAAAATATGGGACAAGAATGAAGAAGTAGCCGGCAAGGAAGTACTTAAATGAGTGAGTTGTTAGTTTCTAATAGCTTGCTTGTAAGAATGGTTAATAAAGTACAATAATTAATTATGACAACACATCAACAAGTTGTCAAAAATGTGTAAGAAATGTGCTTCTTAATGATGGCTAAATGTATAGATATACTCCATGTATCTATAGAATATCTAAGTAATTAGATTTAATAAAGCAAAAGTTACTTCATCTTATTTCTCTCTCATCTCTCACTTTCTATTTTACTAAAGAAAGAAACTAAAGAGAGAGAAAGAGGAGAGGGGCGGCAGCCATGGAGGAAGAAAAGGGAGGGAGGTTTTGGTGTACTCTAACTCCATAAACAAAGCCTAGGAAGAAGGAGAAAGAAAATCGCAAAGGTATAATTTTTCAAACCTTAATCTAGTTTATTTTTATTTGTTTTGGGTGTGATTTGTGTGATATGAAGTTTATGATCTTGAGGTCTAAAGTCTTAGATCTATATGTTAGTAAGTATTTTATGTTTAGATCTAACCCTTTTGAATGCCAAAAATTGGATCAAAAAAAAGAAAAGCAAAACTATTTTCTAGAGGGTTAGAAAACCCTAACTTTTCATCACTTTGTAAGTGTATAACTTGAGATCCACAAACTTTTTTTACGATCCATCAAAAAGCAGTGCTAGATATATAAGTTAACTACAAAACTCAAGAGTAGAACTTAAAAATAGTTGGTACAAAATTCGTATGGACTGTTTTGGTACAAACAGTCCACATTTTTCTCAAAAACTAGAATGAGCCCGTTGACTATTCACATCCAGGGGCAATTTCATCAATGTTTTTGTTCTAAAAATTCTAGAAAAATTTGGGATACTAATATGGGAAGTTATGCGAGTCCTGTAAAAATTTGAAGATTTTTGACTATGTAGAATGAAAGTTATGGATTTTATCGTGAAAGACTATTTTCAAAAGTATTCTTGAATAACTCTTTGTGGTTAACTCCAAACATTATGAAGTAATTATTGGGAGTATATATATATATATAGCAGGATCATACCCTGAAAATTTTAGAAGTTTTGGATGTAATTTCGATTTATGAAAAAGGTAGCAATATTTGGCTATTTTAGACTATTTAAATATAGTAAATAAATTTTAACAATTCTGGGAAAAATATATTTTCATAAGGGGACTATATATAGTCTATTTCCAGAAAAGAAATGATTTTGAAGTTGTTTTGCTATTTTTCGTGTAAATGATGAAGTTATGTATAAATGGATTTAATTAATTATGTGAAGTTGAAAATTTGAAAAATGGGATTTTATGACTTGAGAACCTTAAATATGGTTCATACAGATTTTTGATATAGGTTTTAGTCATTTGTAAGGTGGTATAGTGTTTATGACATTTTAGATCGATTAAATGAATTATTTAATAAAATAGAAAACAGTTTGAATCCAACTAGCTGAATTAGTGAATCCAGTTAGCTGAATTAGTGAATCCAGTTAGCTGAATTAGTGAATCCAGTTTGCTGAATAGTGTAATTCAGTTTGCTGAATTGAATAAAGTGAATCTAGTTTGCTGTATTGTAGAATAGTTCGAATCCAGGTTACTGATGAGTGTGTATTATACACACAAATTAGGTACTTTTAGCCTTGATAATTTATAAGTCTTTAGCTATTTCATTTGGTTTTATGTGTTTTCATCTTATTGTTGTGTAATGTAGTTTTGTATTACTTTTATATGTTTTTGTGTGCTTTTATGTGTTTTTACTTTGTTTTGTAGGAATTGAAATAAAGGCCCCTTATATCGTTGCGATTTTGGCTCGAATTTGGCATTCCAGCTGCTTGTTTCTTAATTTTACCCATGATGCAATCCGAATCTCTCAAAACGCAAAGAACGAAAGGTGTAGATCTTTGTCTTAGCTTTCCAGAACATCCGGAATCATCTAATTTGCAGTTCGTATGAGAGAGTTATGGTATTTTACCATCGGATTTTGCATGAATTTTACACAGCAGCTGCTTCCAGGCCAATTTGATCCTTGCTCCGGCCATTATCTCGTCGAGCTCCAGTTATGGAAGTTGTAGAGCTACTTCTTAGCTTTCCATAGCCTCCTTAATCGCCTTAATTCGAGCTCGGACGAAGAAGTTATGACCATTTTACCAATAGACATCGAAACTGTATCGCGGTACAGAGTTCCACCGTCGGGGCGGCAGTTTTTAGTACTATTTCGCCGCCGGGGCGAGCCCACTGCCGGGGCGGCGGAATTCAGGCCATTTTTCACCGCCGAGGCGGTAACTCCCTAGATGCAGTCGAATTTTGCGATTTTTGGCAAATTTTTGATATCTAAGCTAGGGTTTCACATACCCATCTCATTTAACACCAAGGGGGCGGCTCATAGAGGTATTCTAACTCATTCTAACACCATTTAACACTACTAACATCAAATCTAGAGAGTGGGAGGCTACACATAACATCAATTAGAGAGGAAAAATCTGTAATACGAGGCAATTTTTAGCAAAGTCCAAGGAACAAGAAGAGCAAGGAGTATCAAATCTTGAAGGAAAGCTAGAGAACAAGAATCAACCCATCAAGCAACCATTGAATATCTTCCTAAGGGTTTTATCATTCTATCTCTAGTATTCTCTTCTTAATTTGTAATTCCATCATGATGTATAGATCAAATTTGATGTTTATTGTAATTCCCATGAACTAGAACTAATTTTCTAAGATTTCAATGGAACCCAATATATAGTTTGAATTAAATGCTCTCTCTTTGATGTTGGTTAATTATTTGTGATTGAATATCATAATTTGTGCTTTATATATTAATTACCTAGCTAGTAATTACCTTGGGAACTTATATGGAATTGAGAGAGGAAGTATAGGTTGAGACCTTGTTATGATATCATGTGAAAATTAGATATTCCTATAGGTATTTATGAAATTAAGTGACGTGTGTTTTATTTATTACTCTCGTGAATGGATAATTTGATTGTATTTAGGATAGACATATACCTAATTACCACATGTATCCATGGGAGAATCCATGCTTAATGATTTCTATTGCAAAAGTTGGTAATTGATGGAGTAGTTAATGAGGTTTTGTGACATACACCTTACTAATTGTTCTTGATACGAGAATCTTGCTAGTGTGTAGAATAGAGATATATCTATACACCATAATGGAGAATATGTATTTGACCATCGAGAGAGGTTTAGACATACTTGTGATTTCTCGGGTAACAATCTTTGTGATTTAACTAGTTGAAAAGAGAGAGTTAGGATATTCAAGTGAAGTGTTGGGGGAAATTACAATCTTAGACTTGTTAATATTAGATTTCATTATATTAAAGCTTTCCATAGTTCCTTGAATATTTGTTATCTTCATTAATGCAAAACAACAAAAACAATTATCGTTTGTTTAAATAAGATTGAGATGATAAAAGGTTAATACTTGGAAAAGACTAGTAACAATTCCTCGTGGGATCGATACTCTATTTACTCTTTATTACTTGTTGACCGCGTATACTTGCGCGTAAATTGTCGTTATATTTTGCATGGATTTTACGTAGCAGTTGCTTCGGGCTCAATTTGAGCCTTGCTCCGGCCATTATCTCGACGAGCTCCAGTTATAGAAGTTGTAGAGCTACTTCTTAGCTTTCCATAGCCTCCTTAATCGCCTTAATCCGAGCTCGGACGAAGAAGTTATGGCCATTTTACCTGAGCTTACCGGGGCGGGAATTTCCTACACAAATTCCTCGTCGCGGCGAGTTCGCGCTGGGGCGAGAAAACTTAGGCCAAAATCCTCGCCGGGGCGAGCTCGCCTGTAGCAGAAAGCTAAAATGTGCGGGATTTTGGTCTATTTTGGTGTGCTAAGCTAGGTTAGGCATCCAGGGGGTTTATACTAACAGAGGAGGCACGAAATATCATTATGCTAGATAGAAATCAGCAACTCTAGGGGGAGGAGGCTACACAATACATCAAATTAGAGGGCCAAAGTGCTAAAATCAAGCTAAATCAAGCAAGACCAAGGAGCTAAAGCATCAAGGATTGCAAAACCATGGAGGAGAAGCTAGGGTTCATCATTTGGAAAATAGTTTGTTGAATTAGTGAATCTAGTTTACTGTATTGAAAGTTAGTGAATCCAGGTTGCTGGATTATAAGATAGTTTGAATCCAGGTTGCTGGATTGCAAAAATAGTTGGCTGAATTGAATAATTTGAATCCAAGTTACTGGATTGTAATCCAGGATGGAATCTAGTTTGCTAGATTGGAATCTAGTTTGCTGGATTGCCATCTAGTTTGCTAGATTTGGAATCCAGTTTGCTGGATTGGGTATTTAACCTACAGAATCATAAAGAAAAACTTATATAATGAAAAGACTTAGTGTTGATTCATAAAATAGTGGTACAGTCGTACTCTTTAATGGTCGATGTATAGTATCTGGGCTAAACAATTCCTTCAGGGAGCGGAGGTATATACGAACTGGCAACCAATCTAACTCACTGTGAAAACAGTGTAGACGAGACGGAAACTAGTTTGTTGGTTGTTTGTGGGAAACCACTCAGCATACTATATTGAACACTATTAAAGACTCGATGTGTGCTAACTTTAGAATTGAATGCGTATGGTGTTATGTGTTATCTAATATTTGATTGGTTGAATATTAGATAATTTACTTATAAAGAAGCGATATTATAAGGTATAATATGATTTGCTGATTGAAAGATCAATCTTATAACTGATAGGTCTTTCGAAAGAAGTTAACTTAAATTGCGTAGCAGTAGTCAACGACTAAGGCAAGTGTCCTATCCTTTTCATTTACTTTATGAGATGGATTCCATTTATGCAAGCTTTTAACTCAATCTATTATTGAGCAACTATTCTATACTTTTCATTTACATTATGATCTGGATTCGTTATGTTGTGCAAGTATCTTAACTCAATCGTTATTGTGCAAATATCCGAACGTACGCATTTATTTTATGCAATAGGTGTATGTATGCAAGTATCCCATCCTTTTCATTTACTTTATGAATTGGATCTGTGTAAGCAAGTTCCTTAACTCAATCTTTTGTTGTACAAGTATCTAAACCTTGCGCACTATTTTATTTCGTACAAACAGGTATATATTGTGCAAATTCCTGATTATTGCTGAACTTCTTACATTTATTGTTAGTTCCTAACTCAACATGAGTTATCAATTTCAAAGCATGCTCGTAAATAATTATTGTTAATTATTCATATCCATAATGATCTTTATTATTCGTTTGTGCAATTATCTTAATCCTTGCATTTACTTTATGCAATAGATCCATATATTATGCAAGTATTCTTAAATTTTATTCAAGCTATCTATTGATTTCAAATATCTCGATATTGTCTCATTTGATGTATTTATAATCAAAATTATTCTATTCTTTGTGCAACTGTCCTCACTTGTACAAATTGTTATAATTATTATAAATTCAAATTTACTTCGATTCGTTCATTGTTAAAAGTATCTTATTACTGAATTGTTATGACTCATATTGAAAAGTTGTATTCTAAGTTTGGTTATGCAAGTGTCCCCACTTGTATAAACTATTGTACATTATCAATTACCCTTGAATTCGAAATTCGTTGATAATTTCCGATACATACTATTAAATTTCAGTATGTGTACCTAGTTTAAAGGTTGTCTAAGCTA
Source organism: Aralia elata (assembly GCA_034770075.1). Taxonomy (NCBI): domain Eukaryota; kingdom Viridiplantae; phylum Streptophyta; class Magnoliopsida; order Apiales; family Araliaceae; genus Aralia; species Aralia elata. Next base: position 70,404,472 of record CM068385.1, read on the forward strand.
TTTGTCCCAGCTAGACACAATTTGAAAAGTATTTGTCGAATGTTATTAGTTATGATAAAGTCGCTCAACTAAATTGTTTTAGTTAGGACTCCAGACTGAGTATGAACAACCCTAAATGGGAAATTTTATGCGCTAAAAGTGGTGATGAAAATTTTATGCGCCAATGGCGGTGATGTATTATATAGTGTTGATCAATACAGGGCACAACGGGACTGATCATCCTCCGTGTCCGTAAGACCAGACGGTTTACAGATGAATTTCTGTTCAAACCTTTTCAAAAATGAAAAATAACAGTCCATGGTCTTTTGACCACTCAGTATTCAAAAGTCGCTCAGTTATTTCAAAAATCTTAAAATGATTTGATCTGTTGTTAAGAATGGTTTTAAATGCCTTTACCACTATTGATTCGTGGTAGAAGTAGTCCTCAAAGAAAACATTTACTTCTTTCAACGCAATATTATTAATTATTATTACTTGTTGAGCAATTGAATGCTCATTCTTACTTTGACTTAAATGTTTTCAGCTAAGTGTGATCGACCAGAAGGCTCTGGCAAGGACAATGGAAAGGGAAAGCTGAAGGAATAAGTAGTATGGTGTTATTTGTAATAATTAGTCTTTTGTATTGTGATCATATATATTATGTAACATGTAAAGAATGTAATTAAAGGTTGCCATACCTGAGAAATAGACAACTCTGATATAAATATTAAGTTTGTAATTTATTAAACAGCTCAAAAAAATGGTATCGTGATGCACCAACTACGGGTTTCAAGTACCCGGATTTGGGGGCGCCTGCGACAACCCGGATTTTTGAGAATAATTATAATAAGAATTTAATATAGAATAATTCTTATTATGAGTCGCGTTTGAATATATATGTGTTATATATATTTATGTGATTAAATAGATGAGATTAATATGTATATATATAAATGTGAAATATATACATAGATTCGAAATGAATGAGTTAATAGTTAATTATTGGAACGATCGCGAGTCATGGGTAGCTTGATAATTCGAGCTTATGAATATTATTGAATAAAATAGACTTTTATTGATAATATTATGTGGTAAGTGTTTAAAGGTTATATTATAACCTAGATTATGTGTAGACGATGATTAGTAGTATCAAAGTTTTCGTATTAGCTAATTTGGCGGATTCGAGAAATATCGCTAGAGTACTATTTATTGGATTAAATAAATAGTTAAAGGATAATATTATTGGACGAGTTATTTATTGTAAAGACGCTAACCCAAAATATGGGTGAGATATATGTACGTTGATGTATATGATTATGGGGAGTTAATCGGAAAGAGTAGCGATCGTGAATCGTGAATACCCTTGTAATTTGGGTTTATTAATAGTATTAACGGATTAAATATTATTTTTATGTGACGTGTTTAAAGGCTATTTTATAACCTGGATGATGTCAATGTATGAAGTTTTATGCGTTATTGAATCGTAGGAGTGAATAATTGATTTTGCGAAAGATTGCAAAATTACTATTCACGGGGCATGTTTCCCGAGGCACTATTCACGCCATAAAATTTTTGTGTCTATTTCGATGTTGAATAATTTCATAAATACGTGTATGCGTACGAATAATTTTTTCATGTGTCAGAAATTTTATTTGAGCTGATACGTGATTTTATCCATATCCGAAATGTATTATATGGGTGTTCCGAATAATTGGACAAATCCCTTAATAATTATTTTTACGTATCCCAATATTTATGGTAATGCCCATTTTAATTTTGGGTAGGGTTATTTACCAGTTTTGGTATAAAAGTGGGAGTTTTTGGGTATATTTTTGGTGTATTTGGGTATTTATTTTGGCTTGTCACTCCAAGAGGGAACCAATCCCTCATTTTGGACCAATCAAATTGCAAGGAGGGAGAGCTATTGCCGGCAATGTTGAAAAAATTGGCCACCTTGAGCCATTAAACCACAAACTCATTTTTCTTCCCAAATTTACTCCTCCACTCTCCCAAATAATTCAACAACTTCATTCCTCTATTGCAAACCATCAGCTCCCCATTCAAACCCATTTCAAATTCTGCAGAGAGAGAGAGTGAGAGTGAGAGAGCTCGCCGGAAAAAGGAGGAGGAGTCGCCGGAAGTTCTCCGGAAAAAGGAAGGAGGAAGAAGAAGGAGGCACGGGAGAAAGAAGAAAAGAATCCAAGCAAGGAGGACCTTCAAAATAAATCCTAGCCGAGCTTCTTAATCATCTAGGAAGGATTTATAGAGGTAAACACCAATCAAATCCTTTCCATTTGATTTCTTATTGAGTTTTTCAAGTTTTTCTTAGTTTTGAGCTCTTAAGCTTGTGGGTCGGATTTGTGGCGATTCTTGGTGTTTTTGTTTGTGGTGATTGTTTGTAAATGTTGTTAAGAGGTTATATAAGCCATTAATAACATCAAAGTGGAACAAAAACGCAAGAAATCTGTTACATATGCTTAAGGGAGGATGAAGAACATGAAGAACAATGAACTTTGGACATGAACTTGGACATTTGGACGATTTAGAGGACTTTGTAGCTATGATTTTGTCTTTGTTTAATTCGTTTTGTTGTTATGATATTGTAATTCCATGGGTTATGAGTTTAACCCAGTTGGAATGGAGTAAAAAGGGATTAAAACGAAGTTTTGGTGATGATTTTGGTGAAGAACACCAAGAACACCAAGAACACGAAAATATAACATGAGTTGATACTTTGGCCTAAGATTTGGCCATGTTAATGTTTAATGGATAGCTCTGAATTTTTGATATGTTGTAGCCCTATGTCTTAGGAGTCCATAGAGTCCGAAACGGACCAATTTGAACGTGTATTGAGAGAGTTATGGTGGTTGGAAGCAAGATAGGTCTAGAACACCAAAACAGAGCATTCCGGGAAGCAAAACGCGTTGGGGACTCAGGCCTAGCGCCAACGGCGCTTGGCTGGGCGCTGTAGGCGCTGGCCACGGGGCCAGCTACTGCATAGGAGCGCTGTAGGCGCTGGCCATAGGCCATTGTGAGCGCCAACGGCGCTGGTAAGGAAACTGTGCAAAACTGCTCCGACGTCCTTTAGTAAAATGGGCATAACTTTCTCATACGAACTCAGATTGAGATGATTCAAGATGATTCGGAAAGAGAACGAGTAGACCTACAACTTTCGTTCTTTGAGTGTTTCAATTTGAGGTCGGGATCAATTCCCAAATTGACCATTTGTGTGACTGATGTGTTTTTGGAGGCAATCGGAGAGTGTCGGGCATGCGCGTAAGCACGCGTAATGCTCCCGACAATGTTAAATGATGTTCTAAGTTTTATAACATGAATGTTATGATTTATAATGATACTTAACATTAACCAAGGAGTATTAGATAAATTGAATGGGCATGTTAGGCGTACGCAAATGCATGTCGCCTAGGCGTTCGAATAATCAAGTTTAGCGTATAGACGTGCAAGCGTCGTAACGTCGTAACTAGTGTGTATAATCTTGTTTAATATTTTGTTTCTAATAATAATGAAACATGATAGTGTGTTATAAACCAATGCATGAGCATGCTAAACACATACAAAGGAGGCGAATTAGGTGTGTGACGTGTAAACGTCGAAACGCCGTGTAAAGTGTTAATGAACTTGAATAATGTCTCGATTCAAATGAAACGAACATTATAAGATACGGGATGGGGTTAATGTAACCAATAAGTATTGATGGTGATAAGGGTCGTAACGTTTTCAAACGACGCGACGCCGAGTAACGTTTTAGAGTTTAATCGTGTTATTAATTTATAATGCGCGACACAATATGAGATAAGAGTTGTTATATTGTAAACCATTATATGAAGCCTTTTTAGTGGCTAATTGGTATTTTATTGTTTAAATAAATTGTGTAGGATATTTGAAGGACGAGCCATCATAATTTGGCAAGGAACGCTTAAAGGCAAGTTCTTTCAGTAACTTGTTAACTTGTTTTAAATGTATTGATGTACATGACTTGATTACTAAATCTTTCACTATTATGTGGATTATATGAGAGCATGATTTAAAGTGTGCATAATGTGCAATTATGTGACTATATTGTTTCTATGTGGAACTTGAATTATTGCAAATATACAATGTGAGATGCATGAAGTATGCTATGAGATACATGATGCATATATATGGATGAATTGCATAAGATTTATAATGCATGAGTAAGATGCATAGTATGAGAATCATGATGCATGGATAAATGCAAACTTATGTGTTACGTGAAGCATGAAATGTGAAAACTGATAGTTCTTGCTGAGCCGTCGTGCTCATTCTTGCAAAAACAAAACTTTTGCAGATTTACGATGCAATGCAATTATCTTGATATCGTGATGATAAGGATTAGAGGCGCATGGAAACAGGAAGGTTGCTAAATGTCCCTTTACTGTAATTATTTAGTTATGATGACGGTATATGATATACGTGAATTTGACTATGTAAACCCTGAGTTAGAAATGAAGGTTATCCATTATAGTATTTATGATGTGATTATGTTAGTTACTTGTTATAGTAAACTACAAGGATGTCGATGTTTTATAAAGGACATTTTTATAACGAATGTATTGGTTATTGAATAACCTTGCGAATATTCAGGGATTGGATAAAGTCAGAATCTGAACCTTGCGTTCACACATGAGATATTGTAAAGGATCATGGTATTTATTCAACCTTGGTCATAAGTGTTTTATTTAAGGTCTTCGTGCCTGGGATTAGATGAGGATATGTTGTTATATTATTGTAATTACATATTTTTAGTAAGCCTATGTTGTATGGGTAGTACCGTGACGTGCTAGAATCGGGTTCAAGGTAAGACCCGAGTTTCGGGGGCGTTACAGTTGGTATCAGAGCTGATAGGTTATAAACCTTGGGTAAGAGTACCTTAGGCTATAACTGTAGTGAAGGAAGATGATAATGATGAAGATAGATAAAACTCAAATAGAGTTTAATTGATAGTAAATGAATTTATAAAATTCATGGTAAGAGTTGAGATATATATATAAGACGATTCAAAGAAGAATCTCGATGCGTTATAAAAGATGAGAATTGGGAGTTACCTGACTCCAGTGATATAGATGATAAGTATTGATCAATAGACGAGGTCTATAAGGCGTAAAGGCATAAAATCATATATTATGATTAAAGAGAAGAGTAGAGAAGGTCGTAGGATGAAACGATCGTAGGATAAGGAAGATCGTAATGTAAAAACGATTGTAGAGTAAGATCACGATGTGATTGGATTAAGTCATAGAATGACAGATGATCAATTGAATGATTGAAAATTTTAGCTGAATGCTATAGACAGATGGTACTATGAGATAGTACGAGTAAAACTCGGAAAGAGTTATAGGTGATGAAACACGAATTAAATTCTTGTTTAAGCAACGAGTAAGCTAGGATTGGGGGTGATTTCAATTGAGGACTCATGTTAGTGGCTGAGTTGTACAATTCCTTGTATGGGCGGGGGATTCGTGCTTGGTTTGAGAACCACTTAGCTTCCTATATCGGTATAGTGGTTGAGTTGAACAATTCCTTGTATGGGCGGGGAATTTGTGCTTGGTGTAACAACCCCTTAGCCTCCTATATTGATTAGTGGCCGAGTTGATCGATTCCTTGTATGGGCAGGGGATTGTGATAGGTTCGACAATCACTTAGCTTCCTATATTGATAATCGTTGGAACCTAGTATCGCGCTATCGCTATACGTATGACGAGAAGGTGATTCTTTTCTCATATTTATATTTGATAGTTAGAGAATATTAAGATTAGGTGCGAGTTCTTTAAACTCACACGTATGGTAAGTTCGTGACTCATAATCATATGGTCTGATGGAACCCCACAGCGAATGGACGATTTTGGTCTGACTAGGATAAGTTTCTAAACCCATATGATTGTGGTAAGTTCCTGAACTCATATTGTGTGGTAAGTTTGATGAACTATATTGGGGTATCGAAAGGTTGTGGATTTAGAACTGTGAATTCTCAAAATGATGAGAATTGATGGAGTTAGAAATAGATAGAATTATTAAATAGTGGAGAAATGGGAGAAATTGAAGTTGATGAGGAGACATGGATATTCCAAATCTTCTAGCTATGCTAGACTTCGAAATTTATTGACTTCGTGTTGACATTTGCACTTTTGCTCTTCGAAAAATGTATGGAGCCAGATTTCTGGACCAGGGATTTTAAATGTACAATTATTCATATGTCTAAGCTAATAGTTTCGGCTAGAAAAAGTTGATTTGAAAATATCAAAATGTATTTTTAAATTGTCATCAATGCATCATGAAACCTCGTGTAGAATGACAGATGATGGAGTCATCAATGCAGATTAACCTAGTGTTGGATGTGATCATAGGATCGTCAACCTACTAAGGTATGATGTAGTATGACAAGGTCAGAAAATGACGGAATCCTAACACACTGTTGCAACAGTGCAGTATTATGACGTCATAAAATGATTTTTGTTTTCTCTAAGGTATAAAAAAAAATTTGCATGCCAATTGAGTTGGCTATAATGATTCGATTGATGTCCGAATTATTGATGTAAGTCTAAGCTATTTGATTCGGCTAGACGAATGTTGCAATGTGTTTATGAAATTCAAGCATTATTTGAGAATTTATGCCAGACCAAATTGTTTTGGTGCGGATTCTTGAGCTGGGGGAATAACCCGGAATAGGGGAATATAAGTGTCGGTTATCTGGCACGGTCAGGATTTAATGTTATGCATACACATGGTGTACGAGAGGTCGATCCCCTCAAGTACAACTGGCGGAGAGCAACCCTTAATATGGATGCTATAAGTGTCGGGTATCCGATGCAGTCAGAGTTAAATGTTATGCATATACATGGGGTATGAGAGGCTGATCCCCTCGAGTACTACTGACGGACTAATTCCTTGACTACGTTCATGGTCTTTATGAGGTAGATTACCTTTTTCATAATTTGAAATTGGTAGGGGTAGTAATACCCCGTAAACCTCCATGGTCATGGTTTTTATGACCCCTCAGCATAATATGAAAAGTTTTTAAGGAACATTTTATTTCCTATTTGTTCAAGTTACTTCACAATTATTAAACAATTGTTGAAGGTTCCTATTATTTGGGAAACTGATTTTGGGAAGAGTGATTATCCCAAGGAGAAGTAGTCGTAGAATGCGACAATTTTACGTGAAATCCTTGAAAGAGGACAGTGTAAAGGTTAGATTGAAAACCTACTTTTTGATGGGTAGAATAAGCAAAGATAAATGCGTTGAAATTTCGAGGACGAAATTCTTAGAAGAAGGGGTGAATGTAATATCCCGAATGTTTATGAGTTAGCAAATCATGATATTAAATTATTATGATGATTGTGGCATACAATGATCCTTAGAAAAGGAAATTGATGGGTTAAACATAGGATAATACTCAGAGATTAAATAGGTAATATGAAACCTATGTTATAGTAATACGTTAAAATTTATTCAACGATAAAATTTCGGAAGAAATTAGACGAAAACCGAGTAAGAGGTTTGATATTTGTGATTCCGAGGACGGAATCCTTTATAAGGAGGGAAGGATGTGACAACCCGGATTTTTGAGAATAATTATAATAAGAATTTAATATAGAATAATTCTTATTATGAGTCGCGTTTGAATATATATGTGTTATATATATTTATGTGATTAAATAGATGAGATTAATATGTTATATATATAAATGTGAAATATATACATAGATTCGAAATGAATGAGTTAATAGTTAAATTATTGGAACGATCGCGAGTCATGGGTAGCTTGATAATTCGAGCTTATGAATATTATTGAATAAAATAGACTTTTATTGATAATATTATGTGGTAAGTGTTTAAAGGTTATATTATAACCTAGATTATGTGTAGACGATGATTAGTAGTATCAAAGTTTTCGTATTAGCTAATTTGGCGGATTCGAGAAATATCGCTAGAGTACTATTTATTGGATTAAATAAATAGTTAAAGGATAATATTATTGGACGAGTTATTTATTGTAAAGACGCTAACCCAAAATATGGGTGAGATATATGTACGTTGATGTATATGATTATGGGGAGTTAATCGGAAAGAGTAGCGATCGTGAATCGTGAATACCCTTGTAATTTGGGTTTATTAATAGTATTAACGGATTAAATATTATTTTTATGTGACGTGTTTAAAGGCTATTTTATAACCTGGATGATGTCAATGTATGAAGTTTTATGCGTTATTGAATCGTAGGAGTGAATAATTGATTTTGCGAAAGATTGCAAAATTACTATTCACGGGGCATGTTTCCCGAGGCACTATTCACGCCATAAAATTTTTGTGTCTTTTTCGATGTTGAATAATTTCATAAATACGTGTATGCGTACGAATAATTTTTCCATGTGTTAGAAATTTTATTTGAGCTGATACGTGATTTTATCCATATCCGAAATGTATTATATGGGTGTTCCGAATAATTGGACAAATCCCTTAATAATTATTTTTACGTATCCCAATATTTATGGTAATGCCCATTTTAATTTTGGGTAGGGTTATTTACCAGTTTTGGTATAAAAGTGGGAGTTTTTGGGTATATTTTTGGTGTATTTGGGTATTTATTTTGGCTTGTCACTCCAAGAGGGAACCAATCCCTCATTTTGGACCAATCAAATTGCAAGGAGGGAGAGCTATTGCCGGCAATGTTGAAAAATTGGCCACCTTGAGCCATTAAACCACAAACTCATTTTTCTTCCCAAATTTACTCCTCCACTCTCCCAAATAATTCAACAACTTCATTCCTCTATTGCAAACCATCAGCTCCCCATTCAAACCCATTTCAAATTCTGCAGAGAGAGAGAGTGAGAGTGAGAGAGCTCGCCGGAAAAAGGAGGAGGAGTCGTCGGAAGTTCTCCGGAAAAAGGAAGGAGGAAGAAGAAGGAGGCACGGGAGAAAGAAGAAAAGAATCCAAGCAAGGAGGACCTTCAAAATAAATCCTAGCCGAGCTTCTTAATCATCTAGGAAGGATTTATAGAGGTAAACACCAATCAAATCCTTTCCATTCGATTTCTTATTGAGTTTTTCAAGTTTTTCTTAGTTTTGAGCTCTTAAGCTTGTGGGTCGGATTTGTGGCGATTCTTGGTGTTTTTGTTTGTGGTGATTGTTTGTAAATGTTGTTAAGAGGTTATATAAGCCATTAATAACATCAAAGTGGAACAAAAACGCAAGAAATCTGTACATATGCTTAAGGAGGATGAAGAACATGAAGAACAATGAACTTTGGACATGAACTTGGACATTTGGACGATTTAGAGGACTTTGTAGCTATGATTTTGTGTTTGTTTAATTCGTTTTGTTGTTATGATATTGTAATTCCATGGGTTATGAGTTTAACCCAGTTGGAATGGAGTAAAAAGGGATTAAAACGAAGTTTTGGTGATGATTTTGGTGAAGAACACCAAGAACACCAAGAACACGAAAATATAACATGAGTTGATACTTTGGCCTAAGATTTGGCCATGTTAATGTTAATGGATAGCTCTGAATTTTTGATATGTTGTAGCCCTATGTCTTAGGAGTCCATAGAGTCCGAAACGGACCAATTTGAACGTGTATTGAGAGAGTTATGGTGGTTGGAAGCAAGATAGGTCTAGAACACCAAAACAGAGCATTCCGGGAAGCAAAACGCGTTGGGGACTCAGGCCTAGCGCCAACGGCGCTTGGCTGGGCGCTGTAGGCGCTGGCCACGGGGCCAGCTACTGCATAGGAGCGCTGTAGGCGCTGGCCATAGGCCATTGTGAGCGCCAACGGCGCTGGTAAGGAAACTGTGCAAAACTGCTCCGACGTCCTTTAGTAAAATGGGCATAACTTTCTCATACGAACTCGGATTGAGATGATTCAAGATGATTCGGAAAGAGAACGAGTAGACCTACAACTTTCGTTCTTTGAGTGTTTCAATTTGAGGTCGGGATCAATTCCCAAATTGACCATTTGTGTGACTGATGTGTTTTTGGAGGCAATCGGAGAGTGTCGGGCATGCGCGTAAGCACGCGTAATGCTCCCGACAATGTTAAATGATGTTCTAAGTTTTATAACATGAATGTTATGATTTATAATGATACTTAACATTAACCAAGGAGTATTAGATAAATTGAATGGGCATGTTAGGCGTACGCAAATGCATGTCGCCTAGGCGTTCGAATAATCAAGTTTAGCGTATAGACGTGCAAGCGTCGTAACGTCGTAACTAGTGTGTATAATCTTGTTTAATATTTTGTTTCTAATAATAATGAAACATGATAGTGTGTTATAAACCAATGCATGAGCATGCTAAGCACATACAAAGGAGGCGAATTAGGTGTGTGACGTGTAAACGTCGAAACGCCGTGAGTTTATCTCGTACTATTTCATAGTACCATCTCTTTATAGCATCATGTTACAACTATTCAATCATTTAAGATCCTCTGACATTTTACAACTTTAGCAGATCACATCGTGATCTCGTTCTATCATCATCTCCTCTTACGATTCTTTCTTATTTCATGATCGTCTCATCCTACGATCTTCTTTATTCTTCTCTTTAATCACATTATTTTATGATTAATCAACTCAGGTGTTCCCTGTTCTTTTAGCTCTTCAGGTTCTTCTTTGAACCAAATCATTTTATCATAATCTTGTCTCACATGATTTCTCTAAACTCTATTTGAGTTCATCCTTATCATTAATACCATTTTCATCTTATAGATATCGTCTATTTAATAACACCATCTTTATTACTAAAGTCAGGTAACTCCTAGTTCTCATCTTTTATAACTCTTCAATATTCTTCTTTGAATCATCTTGTTTATATATTAATTTTTCCTTTAAGAATCTCTAACTTCATTCATATTATTCAATATTTTATTCGAGTTTACTTCGCGTTATTCGCATCTTCTTCTTGTAACGTTTCTAGCACTTAACTCATCTCATGCATATACCTATATAAAAGAATCACTTCTTAATCATACACATCCATAATTCTATACTTGATACACATCGAATCTCTAACAGTGTTCAGTACAGTACCTGAGTGGTTTCCCACAAACAACCAACAAACTAGTCTTCGTCTCGTCTACACTGTCTTGCACAGCGAGTTAGATCGGTCGCTAGTTCGTATCAACCTCCGCTCTCTGAAGGAATTGTTTAGCCCAGATACCATACATCAACCATTAAAGAATACGATTGCACCATAATTATACTTAACTTATTATTCTTTAAACTCTATCATCTTCACCTCTCTTCTTTAAGGTTATAGCCTAAGGTACTATTACCTAAGGTTTCTAACCTATCAGCTCTGATACAAACTGTAACGACCCCAAAATCTTAACAATCTAACTTTCAACATCGATCGTTCACAATACATCAATCTTCTGTTAAAATTTGTCATTATTCGATGACACAATCATTAATATGCGGAATAACTTAAAATTATTCTATTACAAATTGTCCTCGTTCCCAAAACTTTCAACCTGTACGTCAAAATATCTTAGAATCATGACAATATTATGATTCGCTTTGTCGAACTTACTATATAAGATTACATCTCAATATACACTTTGCAACTCAACAAAAATACATTTAACAAAAATCTTAACATAGCTCAAGTATTAACTTCAACTAGAACATCTAATCTTCATGCATCATTTTAATCCACGTCATTTAGGTAGCACATAACTTTACCTTGAATCCTTAACCTGCAAAAATGGTTATTTGCAAGAATGAGCTCGATAGCCCAGCAATATCTAACAGTTTTCATACATCACGTAGCACATAATTATCATGCTCATCTTATATAACGTAAGCATCTGGGTAAACATAACTTACATGTTGTACGTCACATATCAAGTAGAGATTGAATTCCATAATTCAATCAACAATCTTTACTCAATCAAGGAAGTCATATATTGACTTTAACATTTCGTACTCACAATATATGTAACACGCCATGCTCTTTACAGTATAAATTTAAAGCAGTTAATCATCGAGTTCATATAACAAATAGGAACTGAAAGACTTGCCTGGCTCGTAGATTACCAATTACCATAAACAGCTTATACTTATCTGCACCTCATGTATCCTACACAATATATAATCATTTACATCATTCATTAGTCACTAGTAATGTTTCACATAATGGTTTACACTAAGAATAATTCTTATTCCATATTGTTCGCGCATTATAGATAACTAACGCGATTAACTCTAAAACATTTCTCGCCGTCGCATAGTTTGAAAACGTTAAAACCTTCATCATCATCCATCCTCATTAGTTTATAAAAACCTCATTCTATTTCTTATAATATTCATTTCAATAGAATCAAAGCACTATTTAAGTGCATTAACACTTTACACGGCGCTTCGACGTTTAAACGTCACACGCCTAACTTGCCTCCTTCGTACATGCTTAGCATACTCATACACTTATCTAATTCATCATTGATTAATTCTAAGCATCATTATAATTTATAATGATCATGTTTTAAAACTTAGAATATCATTTTACATTGTTGGGAGCATTACGCGTGCTTACGCGTATGTCCGACAACCTCCGTTTGCTGTCAATTGCACATCAGTCTTAAAAATGACTATTTTTGACATTGTTACAGACCTCAAATCCGAAAACTTATTTAAAGAAATTGTAGGTCTATCTCTTAGCTTTCCGAATCATCTTGAATTATCCAATTCCGAGTTCATATGAAAAAGTTATGACCATTTTACTACAGGAGGTCAAACTAGTCCATGCCTGCATTGAGCCCGGCGCAGCTGCGCCCATTTTGGCTTAGGTTCCGGCGCAGCTGCGCCCAAGCACAGACACAGAACCTGCAATTTGCAGCAAACTCTGCTCTAACCAAAAATCCAACACATCTAACACTTAAGGACCCATTTAGCCAGTCTCAGATGCTATAAACTTAATAAACACCAAACTAAACATGTACCAACACTATTTCACCATCTTAGAATGTTCAAACAGGATTCAAATTTCAAGTTTATGCTCTTTTTTTCATATTTTAATACATTTAGAGAATCTAACTCTCACGAATTCGTTTCTCAACCAAATAGATTGATTCAACTTGTGACGTTTTCGTTTCTCAGAACACTAACATAATTCATCATCAATTACAGATTTTATACATGAATTAACCATCAATTTTAGTCTCAAAATAGACCAAAATATACATATTACTACAAAACTCAATTTCTCCTTGTTTAACATGTTCACATGGATTTGATTACTCAAAATCACTCATATATAACATATAATTAGATTATTATAACCTAACAACATAATTATCCATCACACAGTCAGATTGATTTTATACAGAGAACTTAGAACATAAACTAAGAACTTATAAAACTTACCTTTGATTCTTCTAAGTTTAGTTACACAATTAGGAGGGCTTGATTATCCTTCTTCTTCCTTCTTAGATTTCCAAACCTCTACTCTTAATTCACAGAGAATTTCTTCTCTCTTTTTCTCTCTTCCTCTATGTTCTGTCTTTTGCTTACTAACATCTGATGAAAAACTAACGTCACTTTTAGTGGAGAGTTACGTCAGTTAAGAAATCCAAAGGCCACAAGGCCTTATTTGGCATTAACTAAAAAATCCCTTTTTTCCTTATTTTAATATTCCTTCTTACTATATGATATTTTGTCACACCTATTAAATCTTAATTAAACTGATTATATTAATAAATCTAATTAAATCTTACTAACAAAATTTATAACCTCAAATTAGACAATTATAATTATAATTTCACTTAATAAATCATTATTCCTCTAATTTAATTATTAAATTAAATTAGAATATTACTCGCGTAATAAAATACGCACTAAAACGTTTAATTAAATTATTCTACAATAATTTCCATCAAATATTTATTCGATAAACATTTTAATCTATAAAATTCACAATCATACTACATTAACATGTTACATTTATGCAACACATTAATTTCTCATTTTATTAACATACATATATTCTCATTGATTCACTATAACTTCCATTGCCCACAAGACATAACAATTAAATTATATTATTTCATAATATAATTTCCAACTTTCTAATATTCAGTAAATATCTTTTTCGTAGCAATTTCCTACACTTCATTCAATGGTTTAATAACTATTAAACCTCTTTTCCCAAATATACGAATATAATTCTCTTCATATTAAATCATATATTTCACAATATATATATATTACATATACACATACTCAAAACTTAAAACGTCACATAATAAGAATTTTATTTGCTAAATTCTTATTTAATAATTTCTGAAAAGCTGGGTTGTCACATCCTTCTCTCCTTATAAGGATTCCATCCTCGGAATCAACGAGACCTCCCTTACTCGGTTTTCACTAAATCTCTTTCATAATTATCGTTGAATAACTTCAATGCATTACCTTAGTATAGGTTTTATTTCATCACATTCGCTTAAACTTGGAACACTTCGAGTATTATATATTCCTTAGCCCTTTAACGCACTCATTGCATATCATACTCGTCGTAATCATTTAATATCCTGATTTAGCATCGTATAAATATTCGGGATATCACATTAACTAGACCAAATAACACGGACTAGTTAAGGAATCTGAGAATAGTTCTCAAGACTGAAATGCTATCTTATATCCTTCATACGCCTATTCCTACAATGGTTGCAAACAATGCCTCTGAGGAAGAGATTGCTACTTTTAAAAAGTGGCAAGATGATGCACAGTTGGCTCAATGCATCATGCTCACATCCATGAGTAACGAGCTTCAGCGTCAGCATGAAACTATGGATGCTCCTACTGTACTCCGGCACCTTCAAGGAGTTGAATGGTGAGGAAAGTAGGACTGCTAAATATTAGATATCTAAGGAGCTCTTCCAATCTAGAATGATCAATGGCACTACAGTACAGACTCATGTCCTTAAAATGATCAATTCGATTGAACAATTAGGACAACAAGGTTTTGTCATGGATGGAGAGTTGATCCAAGATTTGATCTTGTAATCACTTTCGGACTCTTTCTCACAATTTGTTGTGAATTTCTACGTGAACAAGCTATATGTCAGCTTGCCTGAGTTGCTTAAACACGTTAAAAACTGTAAAAATTCACTTTCCAACCTAGAAAGACCAAGTCTTACTGGTAGATGATTATTCCAGGAAGTGGAAGAGGGCCAAAGGATCTTCTTAAAAGAAGAACAATTCAACGAAGGTATAAGGAAAGGCAATAACTAAGGACACTAAGAACAAAACTGATGCATATAGCAAAGAAGTTTGCTTCCACTTCAATAAGCCTGGACACTATAAAGGAAACTGTAAGCAGAATCTTGCAGAGGCTAACCAGAAGAAGCTTAGTGAAGCTTCGGTTACAGATATAGGTTTGTTCATGATTGAAATAAATCTTTCTGTAAGTCAAGGTTCTACTTGGGTATTGGATACCGGCTGTAGTTCTCATGTATACAATCCAATGCAGAGACTAAGCAGAAGTAGAAAGCTAAACAAAGAGTAAGTAATCTTACGTGTGGAGAATGAAGCAATGGTTGCTGCATTAGCCGTAGGAACTTATAGTTTAACGTTGCCTACGGGCAAGTCTATTAAGTTAATAAGTAGTTATTATGTTCCAGTTTTCTTAAGAAATATTATTACTTCCGTTATTGGACAAGGAAGGTTCTGGTATTATATTTAAGAACAATTGTTGTTCTATTTATAATGATAATATTTTGTTTGAAACTGGAAGATCACTTGATGGACTTTGTATACTTAACTTACATGAAAAATAATTTTGCAAATTGAACAAACTAGTAAAAGAAAAAGGAGATGGTCATTCAAAGAGTTGAATATGTGTATTTGATGAAATACAAGTCTGAATCATTTAAAAGGTTCAAAGAATTCAGAAGTGAAACAAATTGACGAAGTATTAAGATTCTTTGATCAAATCGAAGAAGGAATACTTGTACAATGAGTTTCAAGATCATCTCAAAATGATATTTTCTCATAATGGACGCTTCATGATACGCAATAATTGATTGGTGTATCTAAAAGAAGAAATTGTACCTTGTTGGACATGGTGCGGTCCATAATGGTTATGCCCTAGAAATTGCTGCATATCTACAAAATAAGGTAACCTCAAAATCCAGCCTCAAGACTCCATAAAAGTTATGGATATGGAGGATTCCTAATCTTAAGTATGTTAAGATAAGGGGTTGTCTAACTTATGTGAAAAGGTTTCAAAAGATAAGTTTGGGATAAAATCTGACAAGTGCAGATTTGTGGGATATCCTAAATAAAGTTTAGGATATTATTACTATAATCCTACACGCTGCCTTCTTGGATAAAGGTGTTTATCATTGAAGGAGCTAGTGGGAGGATAATAGATCTTAAAGGAGTTCAAGAACCACAAAGCATTTTAGGTCAAATCGAAGAACCTGTATATAGACCTATTGTACCACAACCGAATCGTAAATCTGGAAGAGTACCGAAGAAACCCAGGAGGTATGGATTCATCATACAGGATGATGATGAGTTACACATCATAGAGGATGATGATCCAGTTATATACGATGAGGCTATGAGTATAAGACACTCAGAGAAACGTCAGATGGCCATGAAATCTAAAATGGACTCCATGTATGAGAACCAAGTATAGACTCTGGTGTATATGGGTCTTTAAGAGAAAGACTGGGGCAAATGGTAAGGTGGAGACCTATAAGACCAGACCTGTTTAAAAGGTTTCAAATAAAGTCAAGGAGTTGACTGTGATAAAATATTATTACCAGGTAATGCTCAAGTCCATTTGGATTTTACTTGTGATTGTAGCTTATTACAAAATCTGACAAAATGGATGTGGAGACGTCCTTCCTCAATGAAGACTTCAGGAGAATGTAAGTATAATACAGTCAGAGGAATTTTGGCAAAATGGATGTGGAGACATCCTTCCTCAATGAAAACTTGAGGAGAATGTATGTATGATACATCCAGAGGATTTTGTTTTAAAGGTTGAAGCAAATCGTGTTTTAAGCTACAATGATCCATTTATGGATTGAAGCAAGCTTCTTAAAGATGGAACATTCGTTTTGATGAGACAATCAAAAGAGTTTGATTTTATCAAAAACGAGAATGAACCTAGTGTGTACAAAAGAGTCAGTGGGAGCACTGTGACATTCCTAGTATTATATGTTGATATACTACTGACAAGGAATGACACACCAATGCTACAATCAGTAAAGATAAAATTGTCTAAACATTCCTCCATGAATAACTTGGGAGGAGCATCCTATATATTGGGGATATAAATCTATATAGATAGATTTAAAAGGATGTTCGGCTTGACCCAATGAAAGTATATTCATTCGATGCTAAAGGCGTTTATGATTAATGTTGAAATCTATATTATCTGGAAAGTCGTTGATCGTTAAGGGGCTTACCCTTATTGTAAAATAAATATTATTTATTTAAATGAATTAAATAGTTTAATTTATTTATTTAAATATAATTAGAATTGTTCTAATTGATTTATTCATAACCGGTTTAATATGGAGAACTTAAAGGGTCACACCGCAAAAGGAAAAATAGTTATTTAAGAAGTAAATGACATAACTGTAATAATAAGTTAAGTGTATTTAATTTAGTCTATGGCAATAGAATAAATTAAACAGCTTAATATTTATTATTTAATATTTTAGAAATATTAAATATAAATAAATAAGAGGAGTCTTATTATTATTACTATTATTATTACTATTATTTAATTCCTAATAGGGATTGAGAATTAATTAATAGAAGTACTCTCTCATGAATTCTTAATTGAATTAGGAGCATAATTAATTAAAGGAGTTTAATTATAATAGAAATCCTAATCCTAAATAGTTTAGGGAAGGGTTATTCCTACATCTATAAATAAGAGGAGTCTTATCATAGATTGAAGTTACACACTCTTGCATTAGATTGTGGAGAGTAATTGCAATTTCTATAGAGATAGAAACTAGGGTATTGCCAATACTCAACTTCTTGAATACCTATTCTTCCTTGGTGGATCACCTCTAGAGGCCAAACACTTGGGTGGTTAACGTTGATCAAAAGAAAGAATCTCATCGGTGGAATTCGAGGATAATACGAAGGACTAGGAGTTGAACTTGTACCCGAGGAAGCTTTGATCTACGAGGATATAATTTTTATTCTCTTTCTCTTTCGTTTAATTGATAATTGAACACAAGGATAAATCATGGTGATGGTTTGTATTAAAATTTTAAAATCCGTTTTATCACGCTTCCGTCCTATTTGTGTAATTAGATTGCATGCTTGCGTAATATACAAACCTAACAAATCCTTTTACCATACAATGTCCTAATTAAATATAAGACATAGAATTACTGACAAGTCTTATTTTATTTAATTATATGTATTTCGATTCCCAAATGCAAAACTCTAAATAATTCAAATTAGAAACTCCTTTCTAATTTCATTCTCTGCCTTGGCCAAGGACTACTGAGTTGTCATTTACCGAATCACATAGGACATTCACATCTTTTACTAGATGTGGTAGATTCTTTGTTAATCATTTACCTATCTCCATGTACAACTTGTTATACCTAATCATACCATTTGATATACCCTAAAGGTCTTAAGGGACATGTCAAAGTATAACTCATCATATACAAGATACTATGATGATCTCAAGTCCAAGGATCACTTGTACTATTATCACTAGAGGAATTCCTATTGACAAGCGAGTAAAACTCCATTAGGTATTCCTTAGCGAGTCACGTTCAGTGAACTTATTCTCCAATAAGCACCTACATACTTGCTTTAGTGTCTCCACACAAATAATTATGAGATCAAACATCCTCTTCATAAGAGCAAGCAACGTATGTACTAATCTATCCGGATTCACTAATCCCCTTTTAGTAATCCAACGATTAGGAACGATTTTAGTTTTAAGCTTTCTAAGAATTTAGATTTCATTAACATGATCATCATCATGATTCTAAAAGCATTGCTTAAAACTATGGGTTTATCACATATTAAATAACAGCATCATGTAGATCATGAAAAATGCCTATAGACACCCAAATTTTGCACTTCGTATACTAACTCTAACAGGAGGGCGAAATCGTCAATTAACCCAGCCTACGAGAACGAAAGGTGGACACAAGTACGAACACTCAAAGCCACCACAACGACTTGCGATCAAAGCCGACACGACAACGAGCGGATATCAGGAATCGACTAATGGCCACTACGCTTACCTGCTCGCCGGTGATCTAGTGGGGGTCGGGGGGCAGCGCCCCTGGAAACCAAGCTTCAAATACAAATCCTGTGTCATGTCGCAACCATTCGAAACAAGCATTCCTGAATGACATGGCACGGTTCCCAGCGGTTCCCGAACTGCAAAATACAAGCCTTTCAGCGAAAACCAACAATACGACACGAGAATCGAGGTGCGATACGAAAATTGAGAAAATCAGCCCTTTTCATAGCATTTTGTTATATTATTTTGTTAAACTTTTTGTCATTCGGGCTACATTAAATGTAGTTTTCTTGTATATTATGGAGGATCCATGGATTAAGGACTATTAGTGAGGGTTCCAGCGGAACAAAATTCTTCCTAATGGCCCGATGATATCCATTTGGTGATTTTTAGTTCGTTATGGTAATGTATTAGGCGTAGTGTATTTAAATTGCTATTTTAGGATATTGTGGTGTGTTAGGCAACCCGGTGTTGTTCATTGGTGTATTATCCATTTTGTGGGTGTGTAGAAATTTCGGATGTGAGCCTAGGAGCGCGACCCCGTGGTCCAAATCCGATGATGGACATTTTTGGGTGTATGTATGAGGGGTGATGTACCCTTTATTGTAAATTGTAATTGTCGGGCCTTAAAGACGATATCAAGTTGAAAATCGGGTTTAAGGCCCCGTAATAGTGAAATATGTGGTTATGGGCGTTTGGGGTTATTTTGATGGCTTACATGCCCATGAATAGCCCCAACGCATTTTAATGCTTGATTTGAATTGCGACACAAAAATTGATTTCAAAGCTAAACGATGAAGATTTCCATAAAATCAAGCAAATTAGGTTATTGGCACCACGAGGTTTCAAATTGGAAGTGCTAATGAATGTCGATTCCTATATTAAACGAGAAGGTTAAAGAAAAAATCGTTTTCAAACATCACAAAAATGGTTTTATAAAAATAAATGACGTTTTCATCAAACCGTTGTGCATAGGGTTAAAGAGATTCTAGAAGTTGCCCGTCATTTTACTTATGAAAGCAACGTATAGGTCCCGATTCCTATTTTGACGAAGGTTTAAAAAACTCTTATTTTGCCAAAACGACACCTAATGAAAATCTCACAGCTTTTGACAATTGAAATCAAACTTTTCTCATAATAATAATAATAAAGCTTTTCTCGTATAAGCCGAAAGACATTCTAAAGCATTCTCAAATTAAAACACGACTCTTCATAAAAAACCCAAATGGTTTCTTCATGCAAACTCACCACAACATTCACATAAGCACACACGCGCACACACACACATTTTAAGAATTAAAGGATAGGAAAAGCATCAAGATTATGGTAATCATGTTTTACGGAAGTCGGGGGGTGCCTAACACCTTCCTCTCGCTTAAGCAAGCCCCCGAACTCTATGAATCTCGGTTTGCAGACCAATTAATTCGGAGTCACATATGAGCCAGCGATTTACGAAAACGAAGTTCGGATGAGTTGGTACATCCATTTCAAATATACCAACTGGCGACTCTGGTCAATTGGCTCATCATAAAAAACGATTTTTTCAAAACCCCGTCGACATTCATGCCGACCTTTTCCAAAAAATCATCTAATAAAAAGGCTAAAATTGGAAAGGGTAATAATTAGCATAGAAGCGATTTTTTCCGGCGTCGACAGCTGGCGACTCTGCTGGGGAGATTAGAGGGCTTATGCCGCGTTCAAATCTTGATGCTGTCCTATCCTTTAAAATTTATGAATGTGTATGTACGTGCGATATGTTGACCTGTTTTACTTGTTGTTGTGTGAATGTGTGTTTTTGTACAATGAATGAATGATTGAATGGAATTGCTTTACTTTAAAATAATCATTTGAATACGGTGAGGACGATGAATGTGAATGTATGTTGAGAGTGTACCTCCTCCTAAGGCAAACCTGTCGGTTGCTTATTACTGGACTCAAAGGGGCTGCTCCCCGGAGATGGATCAGGAAACGCACCACCCAGATCCACTCCAATCGAAAGGATTCAGACGAGTAGATTGCGAAGATTTGGGGACCTTCATGCCGAAAAGCCGCGAGAGTAACCTTAGGGTAGGTCAGCCTCAGATTAACCCAACGTAGGGAAAGTCTCTTCATGCCCTTTTACGTTTACGCGTATAAATGTCATAGTCCCATTCAATATTTTTATATATACCTCCCCTTTTTGTCAAAAAAAAGTACTAACCTCTATGTTTTGTAGGGAATATCTGTGAAAGCATAATAATTCGTGTCTAGCATTTATTATTGCAATAAGGGACTGCTAACATTTTGTTTTGCAGGGAAAGATTAAAAAACCCAAAAACACAAAAGTTACAGCTTTAGCATGCATCCACATCTTTCACTTCCCAAGACTAAACTTCAAACCGTTTTCCCCTGTAGGATTGCTCCTCAAACGCGTTTGCGATCTAAGAGGGCCCAAGATTTTACATCTGAAATGGCTGATCTTCCACCTCCTAATCCTGGTTCCATATCTCGGGAGGAATTTGATGATTTTAAAAAACAGATGTTGGAAATGGCCACGATGCTGAAAGAGCAGTTGCTACTGAAACAAGATCCGCCAAACAAGGATCCGCCTAAGGATGATCAACCCCAGCCTAAGGGCGAGCCAGTCATCCCCAAAGCCATTCCTACACCTAACAGGACAGTAATCACTATTCCAGAGGAGGGAGACACTGATGATCTTCGAAAGAAAATGAAGCAGATGGAGGAGCTATCCAGTCTCTGAAAGGCATAGGTTCCCTGGGCAGGGTAAATTATTCAGATCTGTGTGTCTTTCTAGGAACCAGGTATCCGGAGATGTTCAAGATCCCCGAATTTGAGAAATATAATGGGAAGGGAGACCCTTATACACACCTGAAGATATACATTGGGGAAACTTGGGTCTTATGCAGAGGACGAAGGACTGAGGATGCAGTTATTCCAAAAGAGCCTAACGGGAGAAGCAAGAACTTGGTATGCCCGCCTTGATAATGCTCGGATCCACAATTGGGAGGAGTTGGCCCATACTTTCTTGACAAAATACAGCTTCCAGGCACAGATGGCCCCTAACAGATATCAGATGACAAAGGTCAAGAAGCAACCAAAAGAATCTTTTAGGGACTATGCATAGCGGTGGAGGGGTATAGCTGCACAGGTGAATCCCCCAATGAGCGAGGCGGAGATGGTAATGACCTTTGTGAATATTCAGGAGGCGCCCTATTATGAGCGAGTGATAGCGGGGATTGGAAGACCTTTTGCCGAAATGATAAAGCATGGAGAAATGGTTGACATGGGGTTAAAGTCTGGCAAGATCCGGGACTTCACAGCTCTAGAGACAGTTGCGGAGCAAATCTAGAGTGGAAACTATGGCAGTACTTCCCGCAGGACCCAAAAGAGAAAGGAGGAAGATGTTTCCCTCATCCTGCAAGGATCATCTAGGAAAGTGGAGAATGGCCCTCCAGTGCAAATACAGAGAATTGTGCCACCCCGACAACCTAATTTCGATAATCAAAGGACGGAGGGACGAAGAAGATTTGATACCACAAGAGATCGGGTATTCACCCCGCTTGGGGATCCACTTGAACAGATTTTGACAGTATTAATAGCACAGAGAAAGGTAGTCGATTTGGCACCCCCAATTGACCCGAAGTGGAGAAGATTTGACCCGAGTAAGAAGTGTGCGTACCATTCGGGTTCCCTTGGACATGATACTCAGGAATGCTGGGCGCTGAAGCACAAGATTCAGAACATGATCGATAGCAGGGAGGTCGTGGTGGAACAGCCAGAGTCACCAAATGTTAAAGTCAATCCCCTGCCTAAACATGTGGGGAAAGGGTCAATGTGGTGGAAGCCAGCGAAGCCGGAGGACCACCAAGGCTAAATTATATAAAGAGAATCGATGAGATGATTGGCATGATAAGTGATCAGGAGAATATACGAGGGACACCGATTAGGTTGGTGGGTCTGAGCAGGGGTATCACAGAGGCGCCTATCAGGTTAACGGCTCCGAAACTTCTCACCATTGCAGCGAGACCACAAATCCCCATTAGCAGTCTGAAAACAGTACCGTGGAATTACGGGGGAGTATCAGAGGAGGCGGCCAGTTGTGCTTCTGTAACATCAAAGGGGAATCATTTATATCTTCCAGGACGAGTCCTTGAGAGCAAAGGGAAGAAGAACGAAAAGATATCCGAGGAGAAAGCTATGGAATTCTTAAGGAAGATGAATCATCCAGAAGCAAGGGGGGTCAAGGTATTGAGCGAGGAATCGACTCTGACATCGATCATGGATTTGGTATTATCATCCGACGATCACTGCAGAATTCTGGCCAAAGTCCTGGAAGAGGCACACATTCCCAAGGTGATTAGCAAAGAAGATTTCGGCCATCTAGTGGACCATCTGTTAGAAAACAATGTAATATCGTTCATAGATGATGATATCCCCAAAGAGGGAAGGGGGCATCGGAAACCGATGCATATTGCGGTAATCTCATCATGATATATTATGAATGGGGTGCTAATTGATGGGGGATCAACATTGAATATCTATGCATTCAATTCATTGAAGAAAATGAACGTCAATCCTAAGCGCCTGCGGGCCAGTTATGTGGTGGTATGAGCCTTTGACGGATCCCAGAAGGATACGATGGGGGAGATAGAATTGCCTATGGAGATAGGGCCTTGTACTTTCAATATTTCATTCCAAATCCTGGATATCGCGGCAAGTTATAACATCTTATTGGGAAGGCCATGGATACACATGGCCGAGGCAGTTCCCTCTACGCTACACCAGAAAATTAAGTTTATCATCGACGAGAATCTGGTGACGGTCTCTGCAGAGCGTAATGGCCCTTCTCCTTCCAGGAATGGCCTGCTGGTGATTAATTTGGACGAATCGGTGGTACCCGCCAGTTTTCAGGCGCTGGAAATCAATACTCCCCACTACAGTTGTCTGGGGGCTCCAGCCGTAAAACCTAAGGTCTCTCCTGAACTTACCTTTGTTGCTAGAGAAATGATGAAGATGAAGTTTTGACCTGGGTGGGGGTTGGGAAAGAACAGTCAAGGAATTACTGAGCCTATTCAACTGCCCAATCAGATAGGCAAGGTAGGGTTGGGGTATTATGGAGGCATAGAATAGAAACACTCTCAAGGGGAGACCCCAACTCGACTGGCCAAAATTCTGATGCCGAAAGTCAACAATGAACAAGGTACTGGCAAGCCTGTGTCTGAGACAGGAGGTGAAAAGTTGACCCCCACGAATGATGAGTCGGTCAAAAAGGAGAGTTTCCTGCAGGAGGTCATGCAACAGTTTGAAACCAAGTGTTATATCCCTGGACAGTCAGTAAGCAGTGGAAAAGGGAAGGATGTTGCCACGCCGTCAGGAGCCCAACAGAGTGTGCCTGTCATCAATTGGGCGGGGCTGACTATTCCTGAAGAGGTTATGAAGAAGGACCAATGTGATGTGGCTGTAGTCATCGAAGAAGTTTTCGATGCGAAGCCGCCTTTCATCTATCGCATTCTGGCCGATCTGACCACCGACAACTGGACAATGGAGCCAGTAATATCCAAACGAGGGTAAAATATGATGTCAAGATGGTAGACCCCGGATGGTGGGGGGATGAATAGATACCAGTTTTTGTCCCTTATTTTGAATTTTGCATGGGTATGTTATTTTGTCATGTTATTTCAAAGATGATCATGGTGGAAAATGACTTATATATATGACAAATATTTTTGTTTCATGTCAGGTGTACCAATTTGAGTATTTCTTGCCTAACAAACGATGTTTCAAATTTGAAAGATGACTACGATTTTGATATTGAGCTGGATTTCGATTTAATGGGCATTGAGCAGGATGAGACAGATAAGGACGACACGCCTGACGAGATCAAAGGATGGGTCGAAGACAAACCCAAACCCAACTTAGACCAAACCATCACCATAAATATCGGAACCCCTGACAAACCCAAAGAACTCAAGATAGGGACAGATCTGACCCCTAGCCAGAAAACAGAAATAACCGAGTTGCTAGGCCAGTATGAGGATGTTTTTGCCTGGTCTCATGAGGACATGATCGGATTGTCCACCGACATTGTGGTACACCGGTTGCCCATCAAGGAGGGTTTCAAGCCTGTCAAGCAGAAACTAAGAAAGCTAAAACCGGAGTGGAGCTTGAAGGTGAAGGAAGAAATCGTCAAACAATTCAAGGCTGGAATCATTATGGTGTCCACTTACCCGGAATGGCTGTCCAATATAGTCCCAGTGGCTAAGCCTGGAGGGAAGGTAAGGGTGTGTGTCGACTATAGAGATCTGAACAAGCCCAGTCTCAAGGACAACTTCCCAGTGCCTTTTATACACATCTTGGTGGATAACACAGCCCAATACGAGATGTACTCTTTTGTTGATTGCTTTGCGGGGTATCATCAGATAATGGTGGCGGAGGAAGACCGGGAAAAGACTGCTTTCATCACCCCTTGGGGCACCTTCTGCTACAGATGATTAGCCTTCGGTCTCACAAATGTGGGGGCTACTTATCAGAGAGCCATGATGGCCCTGTTCCACGACATGATGCACAAGGAGATAGAGATCTACGTGGATGACATTATCGTGAAATCGAAGGTAGAATCTGATCATATAACCCATCTCAAAAAGCTATTCGATCAGCTTAGAAAATATAATTTGAAGCTCAATCTGGTAAAGTGTGCTTTTGGAGTGCAATCGGGCAAGCTCTTGGGATTCCTGGTTAGTAATTGGGGCATTGAGTTGGATCCGATGAAGATTAAGGCCATTGTGGATATGCCGGCACCTCGCACAGAAAAGGAGATAAGGGGATTTTTGGGAAGAATAAACTTCATCAACCGCTTCATATCCCACTTGACAACTACATGCGAGCCGATCTTTAAATTGTTAAGGAAAGATGTCTCCCAATAGTGGAATAAGCAATGCCAAAAAGCCTTTCAGACCATTAAGAAGCAGCTGACAGAAGCACCGGTGTTGGTACCCCCAAAGGATGGGATCCCTCTGTTTATGTATATATCGGTCAATGCCATTGCGATGGGATGTATGCTGGGACAGAAGAATGAATTAGGCAAAGAGCAGGCCATCTACTACCTCAGCAAGAGATTTAGCCGATGTGAACAGAATTACACCTCTATCGAAAAGACCTGTTGCGCTTTGGCGTGGGCTGTAGTGAGATTACAACACTATCTCCATGGGCACACTATGTATCTGATATCGAGAATGGATCCCCTGAAGTATATCTTTGAAAGACCCATGTTGAACTATCGATTGTCAAGGTGGTAGTTAATCTTACAGCAGTTCGACATCGAATACATAACTCAGAAAGCCATGAAAGGGCAGGGAATTGCAGATCAGTTGTCAGAAATGCCATCAGGGGGCATGGAGCCTTTAGAAACCCCTTTGCCAGGCGAAGATGTATTCTGGGTCTTACACACGAAATGTGATGACGAGGGGCAGTTCTGGAAGTTGTATTTTGATGGTGCCATGAATGCGAAAGGGGCAGGAGCCGGAGCAGTCCTGGTCTCTATCACCAAAGAGCAATACCCCATGGCCACTAAATTGCAGTTCAGTAATTCGAATAACACAGTTGAGTATGAGGGATGTATATTGGGACTCCGTTTTGCCCGCGATATGGGAGTGAAGAGACTAGAGGTGTTCAGGGATTCAGAGCTGGTAATCAGACAGGCGATCGGGGTGTATAGCACTAAGGAGCTCCGGTTACTTCCATACCACCGATGTGTTATCCAATTGATGCGAGAGTTTGAAGATATCGCTTTCCGACATATCCCCCGGGGACGGAATGATTTTGCCGATGCATTGGCAACTCTGGCTTCCTTAATCCACATAATCAAAGGCAGGGACGTTCCACAGATTGAAATAACGGTACAGAATGCTCCGGCATACGAGGAGCATGTGGCAGTATTATCGGAGGAGGTGATTCTGCCAAAGCAGCCCTGGTATCACAACATAAGGGAGTATCTGAGGGATAGATCCATTTCCGACCAAGCAAGCCGAGCTGAGAGGTTGAGAATCCAATGGATGGCGATGAAGTTTTATCTGAGTAGGGATTCACTGTACAAGAGGGATGTCGGTTTGGGATTGTTGCGATGTGTAAATGAAACGCAGGCCCAAAAGATTATGGACGAAATACATGGTGGAGTGTGTGGGCCACACATGAGTGGACCGATGCTGGCCAAAAAGATCTTGAGAACGGGGCATTACTGGTTAACACTGAAAGTCGACTGCGATGATCATGTCAAACGATGTTACCAATGCCAGGCGCACGGCAATGTAATCCATGCGCCTCCCAATGAACTGCATTGTATGACCTCCCCTTGGCCATTCTCAATGTTAGATATGGATGTAATCGAACCAGTAGAGCCCAAAGCGAGCAACGGACACCGATTTATCTTCTTCATGATCGATTATTTCACTAAATGGGTAGAAGCAGCTTCTTTCCCCAAAGTAACTCAGGAGATCATCGTCCGTTTCATTAGGAATAATGTCATTTGCCGATACGGGCAACCTGAGGTCTTAGTCTCCGACAATGCCAAGAATTTGAACAATGCCCTCATGAGGAAATTATGTGACCAGTTTAAGATCAAACACCTCAATTCTGTCATTTACCGTCCTAAGATGAATGGGGCAGTGGAGGCTGCAAATAAGAATATCAAGAGGATCATGGCGAGAATGTCTGCTAATCATCGGGGATGGCCGGATCTGCTACCTCTCACCCTGCTGGCGTACAGAACGTCAGTGCGTACTTCTACAGGGGCAACCCCTTACACTTTGGTATACGGAATGGAGGCTATTCTGCCAGTTGAGGTTGAGATGGCGTCCCTCAGAATCTTGATTGATGCTCAGGTAAGCGAGGAAGATTGGATGCAAAGTCGGTACGACCAATTGGCCCTAATTGATGAAAGGAGGGTGGCTGCTATTTTGCACGGTCAGTTATATCAGCAAAGAATCTCTCGATCATACGACAAAAAGGTGAGACCTCGGAAGTTCAAGGAAAATGACCTAGTGCTAAATGAGACTTGCCTTGTCAAGACGAAGCCAAAGGGAAGTTTGCCCCGAGCTGGGAAGGACCTTTTGTGATTAAGAAAGTGCTGTCCGGAGGAGCCCTCATATTGCAAGAGATGGACGGTGAGGTGTTTCCACAGCCCATAAATTCTGACTCGGTGAAGCGGTTCTACGCCTAAAAAAAATCATCATCATTTTCTCCTCTCTATTTGAAGAACGAACTACGTAGGACCTGATCTCCCGACTTGTGGGAGTACGTAGGCAGCCATCATGGCACGGTCCATTTCTTTACAAAATAATATTTTCTCTAACCAAAACCGATTCCCAACAGCCAGAAAAACCTTCCTATACCCTCGAAACCTTCCCGAAACCAGCCACTTAATCAGCTTCATCTCAAATGGTATAACCCTAACCCAACCAAACAGTTAGCCAAAATCTAAGACTCAGTCCGATGAAATCAACAGGGTGTGCGGCAATATCTGTCAAATCTCCATCAAGACTTGAGAAGAGAAAAAAGGCGAAATATCAAAATCGTGGTTAGCTGGATAAAATGAGGATCCAATGAAAGGCAACGATACGACAAAAAAGGGAAAATGACTAAATTTAAATGCATGTCTATATATATAAGTTATTTTGTTACAAGATTTCTCTTTCGATAACCGATGAAACTGACATAGTCTATGCAGGAAATAAAATGATCTACAAATCTGAAACTAACTGAAGCAGGATGGATAAGGTGGTGGATAGATCTGAAGCATCGGCATCCCCTGCAATCTACTGCCCCATCATGACGATGCAATCCAATAAAGCAGTGGCTCGGCTAACAGTCTCGGAGTGAGCATCTATAACTGCCCTAGTCTGCAATACAATGGCGTCTCTGTCAGTGAGGGCAGCATCTCTGGCCAGAATAGCAGCATCTCTCTCAACAAGAGCAGCGTCCCTCTCAGCCTCAGTAGTAATCAAGGCCAGTCGGATCCGGCTATCCTCAGTAACCCGACTAGGGGCAGAATCAGCTGAGATGGAATGAGGAATACGGGCGGGAGTGGAGAAGCCTTCAAAATCATATCTGGACATCATCTCTGTAGACTCAGGAGGAATAAATACCTCTGGGGTGGTATCATATGTGAAAATCATTCGAGAGTCATCAAATACTTCAGTCTGACTCAAACCAACCATATCAGAGTCTCCATGCAACCATTGCACATAAGCAGATGTTTGAGTGGGGCAACTCTCACTATACTCGGCGAAGATCCTGCGAGACCAAAGATCATATACCCGCAGTAGATCTCTCTCTGTCTGGGGTGATATGAGGAATCGATAGCCGGTTGCGCCCGTGAAAGGGTGAAAATCCTGTATCTAATCAAAAGTGCCCCATAACCGCTAAAGGATGATAAGTCGTCATGCCCCTCAGGCCAGAAATAGGGATGAAATCCAAGGCGGGCATATGAGTCGAGAAGCTCATGAAGGAGAAATAACCCGAATAGATCAAGAGATGAAAGGGCTCCTCAATAGCCGATAAGAATTCTATCTAGGAAGCCGCATCAATACAGCTCACGGGACGGAACGAAAATTGCATGGATATGTCATGGCTGAAGCAAAACCCCTGGCGACGGAAATGACCGATGGGGCTGAGATGGCTCATAAACCATACATACAATAACACAGAACTCCCTCTGAATATTCTGCCTCGGAAAGACTGACAATATGAGGCTGACATGTAGGTGTCTGCTAATATCATGGGAATAATGGTGTGATCCTCCTGAAGGGCTCTAGTGGCCGCAATAACTCGCATATCCAACAGATCGGATTCGGCTGGCAGATACAAAACTGAGATAACACAAGCCATCAAGACATCTACTCTCAAAGCGCCCCAGCGCTCCTCAGATACGGAAAAATCACCAGAGAATAGATGAAAACTGTCGGGTGAACCAAATCGGTCAATCAGGAAATGAAGGGAAACTAGATGGTCTGATGTGATCACCGATAACAGAACTGTCCTCCGCAACCTAGTAAAAGTCAAGAACTGACGGCGTATGGGACCAGCTGTGACCCTGGCACAAGGACCATCCAAAGACAGGCCGGTAAAGAGAGCATACTCCTCGAGAGTAGGGGTCAGCTCCACTGTCCCTAATCTGAACACCTAACGGGCAGGGGCCCAATAGCTCAGAATACCCTCCGCAAAGCCCGCCGGCACCTGAAAGGATAATAAGGACCATGAATGTCCCAGAAGACCGTCTGCAATAACCCTGTCATCCGGCGACAAAACTGTCCAACCAGCGAAAAAGCCTGCCAACCAACCCTGTGGGAGGACTGAGATGCAAACGTAGCACGGCGTCTGGTGACGACATCTGTGAAAAATAGTATCAAAAAGACCGTGCAGGGGTCATTATCTATCCATGAATAAATAGCATGCATCATATAGTTAATAATAGAGCAATTGATCAATTTTTCAAACCCATTTGACTTGTTATGTGAAAATAAAATACGAGATTTTGACCAATCGGGTGTGGAACACGACGAATCGATTTGTCGGGGCGGGACCCAGCAGGAACGAGGTAATTTATGAATTGATCAACCGGAGACGAGACCCGGTGTCGACGAGACGATCAACTGGGAACGAGACCCGGTACAGACGAGTCGACCAATCGGAGACGAGAACCGATACAGACGAATCGATCAACCGGAGACGAGACCTGGTGCCGACGAGACGATCAACCGGAAACGAGACCCGGTGCAGACGAGTCGACCAATCAGAGACGAGAACCGATACACACGAATCGATCAACTTGAAACGAGACCCGGTGTCGACGAGACGATTAACCGAAAATGAGACCCGATGCAGACGAGTCGACCAATCAGAGACGAGAACTGATACAGGCGAGTCGATCCACCGGAAACGAGACCCGGTGCCGACGAGACGATCAACCGGAGACGAGACCCGGTGCCGACGAGATGATCAACCGGAAATAAGACCCGGTGCAGATGAGTCGACCAATCGAATACGAGAGCCGATACAGACGAGTCGACCAATCGGAGACGAGAATCGATACAGGCGAGTCGACCTATCGAAAACGAGACCCGGTGCCGACGAGACGATCAACCGGAAACAAGACCCGGTGCCGACGAGACGATCAACAGGAAACGAGACCCGGTGCAGACGAGTCGACCAATCGAAGACGAGAACCGATACAGACGAGTCAACCAATCGGAGACGAGAACCGATACAGGCGAGTCGACCAATCGGAGACGAGAACCGATACAGACGAGACGACCCATCGGAGACCAGACCCTACACCTACGAGACGATCGATCGGATACGAGATCCGATAGTTATGAGACAACGACGATTCCAAGATGACGTTGATAACGAGACGGAGCACGACATCTGCGATAACGATTATCGCAACGACCTGTCAGAGACGGAACCCGATAACAACGATGCGATCAGCGATTGAGTCCTGTTGAGATCGATACTCGCAATAAATTTACAATTGCATGATGCATTGGCACCGTTACGAATGTTTTGAATGCCTTACATCTTGTGTTGCATCATGAGCTATATGTGTTGCATCATGTATGTACTTTCATTCTTATGCGCTGTCATTCATGCATCGGGTGTCTACTTCTTTATCCTGTTCATTTCATTTAACATTTTATAAACATGATAAAGAGGGGCAGCTGTAGACACCTAAATTTTGCACTTCGTATACTAACCCTGACAGGAGGGCAAAATCGTCAATTAACCCAGCCTACGAGAACGAAAGGTGGACACAAGTACGAACACTCAAAGCCACCACAACGACTTGTGATCAAAGCCGACACGACAACGAGCGTATATCAGGAATCGACTAATGGCCACTACGCTTACCTGCTCGCCGGTGATCTAGTGGGGGTCGGGGGGCAGCGCCCCTGGAAACCAAGCTCCAAATACAAATCCTGTGTCATATCGCAACCATTCGAAACGAGCATTCCTGAATGACATGACACGGTTCCCAGCGGTTCCCGGACTACAAAATATAAGCCTTTCAGCGAAAACCAACAATACGACACGAGAATCGAGGTGCGATACGAAAATTGAGAAAATCAGCAGATCAATCTGCAGCCCAGCCGCAGATCAATCTGCAGCCCAGCCGCGGATCAATCTGCGGCTGCCTCTGGCAGCCTTTATCAATGCAGTTCCTCATTTGGGGATACAGGGGGTTGAAAGAAGAAAAAAAGAGGAAAAGGCAGTAGCGAGCAGCAGCGAGAAAAGAGAGAAAAAGTGAGGATTTAGACCCTCTTTTGTTAGATTGTATCATATACACTTTCTACTCTAATTAATATACGAGTTTATACGCATCGTGGTGTCATTTGCAAGGTGAAAAGCCCTTTCCATAGCATTTTGTTATATCATTTTGTTAAACTTTTTGTCATTCGGGCTACATTAAATGTAGTTTTCTTGTATATTATGGAGGATCCATGGATTAAGGACTATTAGTGAGGGTTCCAACGGAATAAAATTCTTCCTAATGGCCCGATGATATCCATTTGGTGATTTTTAGTTCGTTATGGTAATGTATTAGGCGTAGTGTATTTAAATTGCTATTTTAGGATATTGTGGTGTGTTAGGAAACCCGGTGTTGTTCATTGGTGTATTATCCATTTTGTGGGTGTGTAGAAATTTCGGATGTGAGCCTAGGAGCGCGACCCTGTGGTCCAAATCCGATGATGGACATTTTTGGGTGTATGTATGAGGGGTGATGTACCCTTTATTGTAAATTGTAATTGTCGGGCCTTAAAGACGATATCAAGTTGAAAATCGGGTTTAAGGCCCCGTAATAGTGAAATATGTGGTTATGGGCGTTTGGGGGTTATTTTTGATGGCTTACATGCCCATGAATAGCCCCCAACGCATTTTAATGCTTGATTTTGAATTGCGACACAAAAATTGATTTCAAAAGCTAAACGATGAAGATTTCCATAAAATCAAGCAAATTAGGTTATTAGCACCACGAGGTTTCAAATTGGAAGTGCTAATGAATGTCGATTCCTATTTAAACGAGAAGGTTAAAGAAAAAATCGTTTTCAAACATCACAAAAATGGTTTTATAAAAATAAATGACGTTTTCATCAAACCGTTGTGCATAGGGTTAAAGAGATTCTAGAAGTTGCCTGTCATTTTACTTATGAAAGCAACGTATAGGTCCTGATTCCTATTTTGATGAAGGTTTAAAAAACTCTTGTTTTGCCAAAACGACACCTAATGAAAATCTCACAGCTTTTGACAATTAAAATCAAACTTTTCTCATAATAATAATAAAGCTTTTCTCGTATAGGCCGAAAGACATTCTAAAGCATTCTCAAATTAAAACACAACTCTTCATAAAAAACCCAAATGGTTTCTTCATGCAAACTCACCACAACATTCACATAAGCACACACGCGCGCACACACACATTTTAAGAATTAAAGGATAGGAAAAGCATCAAGATTGCGGTAACCGTGTTTTACGGAAGTCGGGGGGTGCCTAACACCTTCCCCTTGCTTAAGCAAACCCCCGAACTCTATGAATCTCGGTTTGCAGACCAATTAATTCGGAGTCACCATAATTGAGCCAAGCGATTTTACGAAA